>CM076575.1:1779047655-1779305204 GCA_034641835.2 Pinus albicaulis
AAATGCTTTTGTGTTAGTTGATACCGAGAGTCCTCCTCGCAACAGCAATGCAAGCAAGACATTCTATCGTTTTTTTTTCAACAAGAGAAAAATCGCTGTTTTGATTATATATAAGAGAAAACAGTCCATCAATCATTACATACACATCTGAAGGGGTGAAAACCAATTCCCGAACAGGGGAAAAGGGTGTCCCAAGTCAGACATGAAAATATCCCAGGTTAGCACCTTCACGTACAAGTCAAAAAAACCATAAAGGATCCAACATGTATATTGATCCCTAAGATGGATCCAAGGTGCCCAGGCAGCTATGGCCCAAGTGGCTAAAAACATGGAGACAAAATGTCCGATATACAAAGATACGAAAAAAATTTCACTTAGAACACAGAGCTTCCAAAACCATGTTCAAAGACCGAGAGGGTTATGTGGTCCAACCATATGAAAGATGACCGTCAAATGCAATCAGCATGTTTGCATCATAACCATCCTAAAATACGCTGCCTCGCTTGAAAAAACTATCCCATTGCAGCAACCATGAAGAAACCAGGCACGCTGTAAGACAAGAGTCATATAACAATCCCAATACAGCATCTACTACAGGTTCTGAATAGCCCCAAAATCCGCAAATCTCCAGTGAAAAAAAACCAACAGATGAAGTCCCAGATCGAGAAAAAGATACAGATCACAGCTCCAGGTGTAATCATCCTGCTATAGTTCCAAACATATGAAGGGTCCAGTACCAAAGATACATATTGTATGTGTCCATGATACCTGTATACAAAAAAAAACAGAGAAAGATACTTACATCAATCCAAGGGAAATGTACCTACAATGTGATGAAGGAGGCCCCTTCCCTGTTATCGCTGTAATTGATGACTGTAATGAAGCCAAAATCTTGTACCAGCCCTAATTTTGATAGCCTATCCGCCCTTCTATTCAATTCTCTGTATATATGGTGGAGGGAAGCTCTCTGAAATTGTGTAAGAATATGGATAATTCGATCAACCCATCCACAGAGATGAGAACACCTGAGAGTAGCCCTGCCCGAGATACCTTCTACTACAATCTGGGAATCCCCATATATATCAATGCAAGGAATCTTCAAATGGTGAGCCACTAAGATTCCGCTCCATAGGGCCAAGATCTTAGCTTTATTGTTTGATCCAGGGCCACCATTCCAAAAGATATGGTAGCGTTCCCCACCCTCCAATTTAAGCCAGGCCCCGCAGCCACAGATACCCTCCTGTTGTGCTCCATCGAAAAAGAGAGCCGGAATATGGATCTCGTGAGGTCTATACCTGATGGACAGGTCCTTTACTACCTCATCCGGAACAGAATGAATTTGTAGCCAGTCCAGTATCTGCTTGTACATCCTATAGGTGTCCCACAGCCCCCCATTAAACAACATGTTGTTTCTAGAGCACCAAATCTCCCAGCATACATAGAAGGGCAGTGCCTTGTTCCCATCATCCTTTGATGCCCATTAATCATATGCATGGTCCTGTGACAGCGGTCCCCAAGATGGGGTACTAGCCCAGTGTGCAATCATTTCCCAAAGGCCCAATACCACCTTGCATTCAAAGAAAATGTGGGAGACAATTTCCAGCTCTTCTTTGCACATAGTACAACGTCCTGGTCCATACTTCCCTCTTTTTTGTAGATTCTCCCACATGAGAATCCTTCCTTTTCTGAGGAGCCAATTGAAAAGAGTGATCTTGTGGGGAATCCTCCATTTCCACGCCTTTGAGAAACCATGAATAACATGGGAGGTGAGGCCTTCAGCAATAATATTCAAATACAGGTCCTTTACACAGATGTTGGAGCCCTTGTATGTCCCACCCCACACAATCCGGTCGCTTGTTGGTTGAAAAAAGAATCCAGCCCCCTGATAAGTGCTGATGAGATTCTACCAATTGTCCCTGTCATCATCCTGAATACCAAGTTTCTCAAAAGTCTTCCAAACAGGTGCACCCTTTACCCAATGTGTAATTAAATCAGATATGTACATGAGCCCTCTATGAGTCATCCTGTGGTAGAAATCCAGGTCTATACCAGGATCAGTAGAAACGCCCAGTATGTTGCTGCATGGAATGGGGATCCACCTCCCATTTCCAAACTTCCACCGCACACTCTTCTTGATAATCTCAAGGCATTTAGATAAACTCCTCCATATCATTGAGACTCGCTTATGTGATATCATTGGGCCCAGAATGTAAAGCTCCAATGATCTAGTACCCACATATTTGTCCATCATGATGTTCGACCAGATGTCGAAACCCGTCAAGGCCCTCCACAACGATTTAGCCAATAAGGCGAGTGTGAAAGTCTGCAGGTCTAGCAGACCCCACCCTCCCATCTCCTTAGGACGGGAGATCTCCGACATTTTACATAGGTGGAATTTTTTTTGGGTACCCACTCCAGACCATAAAAAATGAGACACAACAGCGTTGATCCTATTACAAATTTGCACAGGAATAAGGTATAGGTGGCCCCAATATACAGAGAGCGGCGATAGAACAACTTGAGTGAGGATGAATCTACCGCCCAATGTAAGCCACCGATTGGTCCACTTCGATATTTTGTTCCTGTATTTTTAAATAATCCATTCCCAGTCTTTATTCACATATGCACAGGGCTTTAATCGGAATCCCAAGTAGGTGATGCCATCAGATTTTTTGGCAGCACAAACCCCCAGAATATCTGCAATGTGTAGTACTTCCGCCTCCTCACCATGTTCATATAGTAGCTTAGACTTAAGTTTGTTGATGATTAGGCCCGTGGCAGAGCCAAATCTGTCCAACAACGAGTGAAGGAAAACCCAGTTTTTGCGGAGGATGAAACCAAAAACCATAAATCATCAACAAAAAGAGAGTGGGTAATGCTGACCTGTGGAGATACCAGCGTACCTGTGAATTGGCCCTCCCGAGCAGCATTGTTAATCAATCGGCTGAAACCATCCATGACAAGGAGGAAAATGAGTGGAGACAGTGTGCAGCCCTGTCTCAACCCACGTCCAGCACTGAAGAAAGCAGATGGAATCCCATTGATGATGACACTATAACGCACCATACATATACACGCCATGATCCATCTAATGGTGGGCAAGTGTAGACCAATCTTGTAGAGAGCGAGTCTAATGAAAGACCAGTCTACAGAGTCATAAGCTTTGTATAGATCGACCTTATAGATAATACCATCCTGCTTCTGGTCATGCATAGTGTGCATAGCTTCCTGTGCGATGGCGACAACATCATGTATTGATCTGCCATTTAGGAAGCCATACTATTCATCCAAGATCCACCTGGAAAGTGTCGCCTTTAACCTGTTTGCAATCACCTTCGAGGATATCTTGTATAATACATTGCAAAGTGCAATGGGGCGCAGGGTCCGAAAAGGTTACAGTGGGTCCTATGACTTCGGTATGAGCGCTATAAAGGTGGCGCTTATGGCACCCAATTTGTCCCTTTACTCCGATCGGCTCCACCGCCTCCGCACTACCTATTGGACCGGGTCTAGAACAACAAAAAGTAAAGAACAACAAAAAAAGTATTGGACTGGTCTAGAACAACAAAAAGTAAAGAACATATAGTTTCCCTTAGAGAAATTGAAAGATGGAAAGAGGCCTACTTGGAATCTGTCATAAGCTTTACTTTCCTCTCGGCTTGTAATCTTCAATCCTAGCTCTGATCGTTATAATTAGAACCTTCACATACAACCAAAATGATCCAAGGGTCTACAACATCTACTTAGCATAATTCAATCACTATATTCAATGAATAAACGAGGCATTAAAATAAATTAATGTGAACATAACATAACACATGTAGGAAAACGGTATAGTATTTGTATTATAGAAATAGGAGAGATTCTACAACCAAATATGGTGTTGATCTTGTAGAGATCTCCCCAAGTTGAATTGTCCTTCCTTGCAAAAAAGCATGCCTCAATGTCACCCTAATGCATGAAGATGATGACTCTCTTAGATTCATAGTAGCAGCATGAGGGTATGATTAGTCTCCAAAAGCCAACCCTAATGTTATGGATGACAGTAAATATATAACAAAGTATTATGGTTTAGGAATTATTATCCATTTATGAATCTAGGCTTAAGATCCACTTAATCTGGGAGGATGAGCTCAAGGGATAAGAGGTGAAATCTCCAAGGAAGGATAAGATACGATTCGAACTTCTTATCCAAGGTAAATGGTTAAAAAAACTCATAGAAGCTTTTGGAAGAGTAATCTTTGGGATTATTTTTAATTTTCCTGAATTTCTAAAATCAGTGCACCCCCAGCAAGGGACAAGTTGTTGTTAATCAGCGTTGGTGCAGTAAGGAGAAACCTGTTCCTAAAAATGGGTATCTAAAGGGTCATGGTGTATTGGGGCTTAAAAGCATTGTTCTGAAGTAGTTAGACCTAGAAAATCAGGAATTTGGAAAGGTCGTGCTTAGGGCTTTGTGTATGGATGATGAAAACATGTTGAGAGATGATGATTGTTTTTGTTTGTAGGCCTATTGACAAGATGCGACAAAATGGCCTATAACACATATCCACTAGAACCTTTGAAACTAAGAGAAGGCACCGCTAAGTGGTTATTTCCCTCTCAACATGTAGGAGATTTTCTTGGATTAGAGGACGGGTGAGTTCCCAAAACCATATTGTCGAACCTTCATATTTGAATGTCCCCAATCTCCACTCTCCTAATAATGGGTTGCCCCACGTCAAATGCACACCCACTAACAAGGAATTCTTGTTGTACAAGGAGATAAACTATTATGGGAAGTGAGGGGATAGTTTTTAGAGGAAAAACAAAGGTGGGATGAGAGTGAGGTAGACATTGAGGGACTATCCTAAACAGACACCTGATGTGAAAAAAAAGGCATAGAAAGGACCTTGAAAAGATAGAAATTTGCAAGGATTAGAGGAGAACAAAGAGATGCAACTTGCCAAATACCAGTGTGGCTTGAATTCTTGGAAATCAAACAATGTTGGACAAAAGACGAAAAAAGCATTGACAAGATTGAACCCAATAACCCAACAGTAAAGAGAGTCAAACCAGAGCTAGAGTAATGGGTAGTAGAATAGATTTAGCAATAAAGAGGGATGGACAAACTATGTAAATGAATGGCAAGACTAAAGTGGAGAGAACTTCCAACTTCACTGAAACACAAATTCCAACCCAAAAAATCATAGTGTTTCTCATCCTAGAAGGGAAACATGACCCATGATGTTGACTACAATCATGTGTTATGGATGGAAAATGCTAGAGTGGTGGAGCAAGAATCCTCAATAAACTGGTTTTTCCAACTGAAAAATCTCGTAGAGAGGGTCGAGGTGAACAAAGGTTTGTGGTGGAAAAAATTTGGTGGACTTTTCGTGGACTAGTGGATGATTTTGAGTGAAGTTGAGTATGGTTCTTATGCTCAGTCTTGAAGCAGAAAATACCACCTCATTCCTCGAGAATGTATTTTAACGAAGAATTGCATTCTTCCTTGTCAATTTCCTTGCTTCCCGAAGTTGATGTGGGATGTGATGTGAGTTGTGGCCATCAACTTGGAAATTAAGGCCCTCATTAATGGTTGCACTGAAAGCCTAGTCGCATGAGGTAGCGAGGGTAGATGAGCATGTGAGAGGATTTTTTGCTCGACTAAGAAGACTTGTCGAGATTCGAAGTTGTATGGAAAGTGATCCATGTCTTGGGCGGGGAATGTTTCCATGTCCCCTAGTGATGTGGCCAAGTGGGATGGTGGCAACCTATTCCCCACCTTTTTATATGTGAAGCACCCCATGCACGAAATTTTTTATAAAATTGTTAAAAATGTGACTTTTCATCTTTTTAAAGAAGTTATAAAAAACATGGCATTTCAATGATACTTGAAATCATTTATTAAATTTAATTTTGTCATTATTTATATGTTAAAATTAACTATTTCTCATATGAAAATCTAATTATGAAAAATATAATTAAAATAGTTATGTTATTTAATTTTAAAATTTAAAATTTATATAAATTTTAATTGTGCTAAAAGATAGAATAAGGGAGTTCAACTTTACCCTTACATATATTTTAATGAGTAAAAAGGAATATAAATATTATTAAAGAGTACAATTAAATAAAGCTTAACATTAAAATATCTTTTATAAAATTATAAAAAATATGGAATTCAAATACAAAGTTAAGATAATGAATCTAACTTTAACTTTTCTTTGTTAATTTGTCAAAATTACACTTTTCAAAGAAATCAAACCATTAGAAATATATATTATAAGGTTTATTACATTAAAATTATAATGTTTATTACAGTACAAATATATATTATGGAGTTGATGACATTAGGGTATTTTCAAAGTTTAACCTTGTATGTTCTTTTATTACTATGAAAAAACTCAAAACAGTCAAAAAGTGAAAAGACCAATGTACCGGATTATTACACAACCCATTTTAAAGTTTGATTACTCTGAAATGGTGCTAGATCATTACACAACTTTATGTGAATTTTGATTACTCTGCAAGGACACCAGTGCTGCTGGAGGAAGTCAAAGTGCACAGGCCAAATGAACAGATCATTAGCCATATTTATTTATAAGCGTGACATACTATTAGCCATGATACTAAGTTACGGCCAAATACCATTATGAGCTTCATAATACTACAAAGTTATGTACACATCTCATTAGAAGTGATATAATATATCACCTAGTTACGCCATGTATTGCACTCTAGTTACAGTTGGTGGCGAGGAAATTGGAAGAGATGTAGAAATCCTCAATGGCTTTCATGAAGCGAAGCGCAACATCCTTGGCCTTCTCAGGTGGGGCAACACTGGGAGAGAGGAGCTGATATTCGGCTCTCCAACCAGCAATGCATTTGTTGTTCTCCTCATCACCTCTGAAAGAGAAAGTAACAGTGTATGGGTCATACATCTTCTTCAGCTCTCCTTCCACCACTTTGTATTTCATGTGCAGTACGCCATTTCTGGGTTCTTCCTGTACTTCTTCTATCTTTTGCTTGGATTCGCTTACATATTTATTTACACCTGTCATTACTCACCTCACAATAATATATATATTTATTTTAACTTCAAATCTATCCAGAACTGAATCTAAATAATTTCAACAAAACAAAAATTAACTTCAAGTTGAATTTAGGAAAACAAAAACAAAACAAACGTTACCTGATCCGAGTTTGAACAATCTGATGCTACCTGGGCGCCCGTCCCCTTCAAGATATTCGGCATTGGCAAGGAAACTAGGGTTCACTTTCTTGATGAGCTCATTGGTTTTGAATATTTCCCATGCTTTACTTGCAGGAACATTCAGCTCCACTTCTCCATTCATTACACCCATTTTTCTCTTTCTCACTGTAAATGGCAACCAGACTTTTTACAAGAAGAACAAGAGGATATGGTTGTACTGAATGTAGGAGGAGTGATGGTTGGGATTTTATAGCCATTCAAAACGATGCCACTGCAGAAATATGCTATCTGCCAGTGCTTAAAAAGTTAGGATCAGATCCTGTTCTGTGTTTGTATTGTAACTGTAGCCACTTCTATATTTCAAGTAAATTTTCTCGAGCTGGTCAGATAATTCTGAGTTCCTCGCCATCAGAAAGGATACTAACATACCCATCAGTCATTCGGAATGGGCATTTCAACGCTAAAGTAAAGAATACTTTTTAATGTAAAGTAGAGAATAGTTTTTAATGTAAGGTAGTGAAGACAATAACGATAGATGCTTTCTTATAAAATTACAAAAGAAAAAATGAAGCATGGAATATGTTTCTTTATGATAAGACAGTTCAGGCCGAATGTCTAAATAAATTTATGTATTTATGTGAAAGAAATAATTCTTCACTTTCTAGGTTTCTATATAGGGAAGAATATGAAGGTCCTTCATATAAATAATAATTTATCACTACCATATGGTTCCAGAGTCGAGACGTTATGTTCTCGATATTTGCCTCTCTTTTTGCCGGGAATATTTTGCCAATTTGAATGAGAATTTTTAAAAATATGGAATAGTCAATTATATACAAAGGGATAAAGGGATGATGATAAGATTAATTGGTTTGTTATAGTGTTATCAATACCAAGACATTTATAGCCATAGGTTACTTCAAAAAAATTTAGATTAAAAATCAAAAATCAAAAAATTTGACCAAATATTTTTTATTTTTAAAAATTATAGTTTTGATAAGTTAGAAGGTAAAGAAAGTTGGTGGGAAGACCGAGTGGTTGGCACAATAAAATTTTATCTCTTTCTCTTAGCTTCAAATTTCACTAGAGTAGGTTCCCCACCCTCATCATAAATTTCTAATTTATCACAATGAAATGTTATCCCCTCCACCTAGCTTCAAATCCCACTAAGAACATCTTTGACCCATTGGAGTAGGCTCCCCCACCCTTGTCATAAATTCCTAATATATCACCATGGTAAAAGAAAATTATTAACCAATTCACATGGTAAAAAGAAAAAAGAAACACCCTCTCACATTCTCTCGGCTCTATTGGTGTCCTTATCATTGACCTTCAAATGGTGTCGGTGTCTTTATCGTTGACCTTCAAAAGGTGTCGGGACCGAAAGGGACCCCCTCTCTAGAAACGAGGATGTTGCCTTTTGTGCGTTGATCTCGAAGCTCAAATCCATTCACATACAAAAGGAGTAGCAGGCAAAATTTGTCAAGAAGACCGAGAATATACTGTGAGCCACTCTTCCTTCGGGCTTCTAAAGGACCTCTCTGACCTTCACTAACAGAGCTATGATTGGGAATTTTATGGGCATGTGGCCCTCGCCTAAATCCATTGAGCAATGGGTTGAAAAATTCCAGAAATCCATGATGAAACGAAATATAGGAGTCTTCACAGTAGGTGATGGTTTTTTTTGTATTACTCTTTGAATATAAGGAAGAAAGAGATTATATTTTGGAATGGGTCTTATTTTTTCGCTCAACAAGAATG
Organism: Pinus albicaulis; assembly: GCA_034641835.2. NCBI lineage: Eukaryota > Viridiplantae > Streptophyta > Pinopsida > Pinales > Pinaceae > Pinus > Pinus albicaulis. Next base: position 1,779,056,609 of record CM076575.1, read on the forward strand.
TATTTAAATGTCTGGTCTCTAGATTTTAATATTACCAAGGACATTCCTAAGGCAGTTCCTGTATGGGTCAATCTTCCTCGTCTACCCTTGCATTGTTGGAGCAATGAATGCTTGAAGGCTATTGGGAATGGAGTTGGAAGGTATATAGATGGAGCAAAGTTGAAAGGCCAACAATTTTCATGTGCCAAAATATGCGTTGAAGTGGAACTAGAGAAAGGTCTCCCCTCTGAGATCATTCTAATCCAAAGAGAATGGAAACATATTCAGCCTCTTGACTATGAACAACTCTTATTCAAGTGCAAGAGTTTTCATGAGTATGGGCATTTTGAAATGGGGAAGGAGTGCCTCCTTCCCAAGAGAATCAATGAAATACTAAAAAAAAAAGGGACAAACCACGGGGAAGGCGAAGCAAAGAATTCTTAATTTTTATCTCATCATCGTGCCTCCTCCTCGGCTAATCCTTTTGAATCCCTGTCTCAAGGAGATATAGAGAATGAGGAGCCAAATGCATCAATTGAAACTCTGGGACAAAAAGAAAATTTGATGGAAGGAGAGGATATTGTGTTCAAGGGAGAAGAAAGAGAGAATCATGACAGAAACATGGAGAAGGATGCCCCATTAGTAATGTCACTCATCCCCAGCCCCCTTTTCTTTCCTCTAATCTAGAAAGTCTTGCTCATAGAGATAAAGGAGTTGAGCTCGTGTCTCTAGAACCTCATGGATCAATGGAGAGATAAGGCAAGAAGTAAACAAGAAGCGCCAAGAAGAGATTAAACTGGAGAACTGACACCTCGATTGAAGAGTTAGAAAACCAAAAAAAAAAAGAGAAGAGAAGAAGAATACCTACTAAAAAAGAGGCAAGGTAAGCAGAGGCTAAGCATAATATTAAGCAAGGAAATCAATCCCAAATTATAGAAATACTCAAAAATGTAAGCAAAAAATAGCATGGTAGCGCCAAGACTATAGGAGGTAAGTTGATTTCGTCTAAGTTTAGATGAAAAATGTTTCTTGGAACATACGAGGAATGGGAAACCCCATTAAATCCCATGTTGTGAAAGATTTAGTTAGAAGATAAAATCCCCAAATTTTGTTTTTACAAGAAACCAAACTTGCTAAAGAAGAGATCCTCTCCTTGTCAAAAAAAAAAATGGAGAAACAGTATTGGTATCGCGCAAAGCTCATGTGGAGCCTCTGGCGGTATCTGCATACTTTGGCTTGAATCATGTTTTATGTTAAAAGCTTGCGCCAAAACTCATTTTTGGGTGGTGGTCAAGCTTGAATACACGAACACAAAAGAAACATTTTCCTTAGTAAATGTTTACTCTCCTACGTTATACAACGAGAAAGGAGAATTATGGGATTTTCTCATAAGACATGAAGAAGAACAATGGCACATCGGCAATACTATATGAGGATATTTTAACACTATATTATATTCTGCATAAAACATGGAGGCAGTGTAGTCATAGATTCCTTTTGAGAAATATTGGAAGACCTTTTTGGCGAATGGGATCTATTGGATGTTCCCCCAAAAAATGGGAAATATATGTGGTCTAATTGGCGAAGTGGCTCTAAATACATTGTGACTCGATTAGATCGCTTTCTCATACATAGTGATTTGTTTGTTAAAGTAATAGTGTGCATATCATCAATATTGACACACAGGGACTCAGATCATTGATCTATTATGCTCTCTTTTGATCCTCATGGAGACCTTGGGCTGATACCATTAGTTGTGAATAAGGTGATATCGTTAATCCTATGAAAGCTCCTAGATCAAGCTAAGCTAGTGTATTCAATCATCATTATTTATGGATATGATCATACTAGTAACATGATGTCCTTCATGATTATAACAAGGTGTAAAGTACTATGAGTTTATAGTATTGATCTGTATTGATTAGGGATAAATGTAAAGCATGTAGAATGATTAGTATCACTTACATATGTAATCACATTTCCTTTCTCGTATTATGGAGACACATAAGCTATATATATCACTTTAATCAACATACTGGAATATACTTGTATTGTTACCATTAAGACCCATTCCATTACTGCTAATCACAGTGGATGTGATAGGTACAAACTAGAGCTTAATGTATATAATTTAAACCACAATGATTAACCCTATTCAATATGGTAGTAGTATAAGATACAATCCCAAATGTATTTTGAAGGAATGGGTTGCAAATCTTATAAATCATTCATGGATTACCCCAATAATAAGATATTTGGATTTTGTTTGGGAAACCAAATTGAAAGTCGTCAAAAAAACCTTGATAAAATGGACCAACGACAACTATAATCCCCCAAGTCAAGAGAAACTTGATACTATAAAGCGCTTGGAGAATCATCAAACTTTAATGGAACATGAACAAATATCACACTGAATGGGTTCATTGAATGGGCTATGTGAGGATATTTCTTCTCTTAATTCTCGGGTGTCAACATTGGAAAAAATTCTCTTGTATTTTTTTATCTTGGTTCACTTTGTTGGAGAATCTAATTCCAACCACCTACTAGGTGTCAAAACCGTCCATCCAAGTGTCCCAGTTAAGTTTTAGTTAGTACAATTTAAGTCAAGTTTCACTCCAGTTATTTATTATTGATGTTCCCAATGTAATCTTATTTAACTCATTCATAATACTCAGAAGAGCAATCCTCTGTTCCACTTCTTTTTGGTTTTCAATTATTAGCATGGTATTAGAGCTAGTTTGCATAAGACTCCATGAGAGAACAGCAACATGAGAGAAGTTAGAGCAGCACAGAGAAGAGGCGAGCCTGCATAAGACTATTTGAGAGAGTAGTAGAATTTTTAAGAATTTTTAAGATGCCTCCTACCTAAAAGCAGTAGAGAGAAAGCCAGTTCGAGAAGGTCATGATTTATAAAAAAGAAAAAATTGAAGTGAGGGTAACGCACTCCAGGGAATGAAACCAGAGCATTATACATGGGCTCCAGAGGTATGGATCTGCGTTATCCCTATCATATTTGCGTTAGTTCATTCAGAGCGTTACTAACGCACCAGTCCAAAGAAAAGAGATGTGTTAGTTCAAATCACTTACACCAATTCCAGCCACACGCAGGCTTGTAGCAGTAAAGGTTGTGTTAAAGTTATTACCTTAAAAAGGTACGAGGGATGACTCACCAATTCCAACCACACGCGGCCTTGTAGCAGTAAAGGTTGCGTTAAAGTGATTACCTTAAAATGGTACAAAGGGATGACTCACTAATTCCAACCACACGCGGGCCTGTAGCAGTAAAGGTTGTGTTAAAGTGATTACCTTAAAAAGGTATGAAGGGATGACTCACCAATTCCAACCACATGCGGGCATGTAGCAGTAAAGGTTGTGTTAAAGTGATTACCTTAAAAATGTACAAAGGGATGACTCACCATTCCAACGACATGCGGACCTGTAGCAGTAAAGGTTGCACTAAAGTGATTACCTTAAAAAGGTACAAAGGGATAATTTACTAATTCGAACCACACGCAGGCCTTTAGCAGTAAAGGTTGCGTTAAAGTGATTACCTTAAAAAGGTATGAAGGGATGACTCACTAATTCCAACCACACGCGGGCCTGTAGCAGTAAATGATGTGTTAAAGTGATTACCTTAAAAAGGTACGAAGGGAAGACTCACCAATTCCAACCACACGTGGGCCTGTAGCAGTAAAGGTTGCGTTAAAGTGATTACCTTAAAATGGTACAAAGGGATGACTCACCAATTCCAACCACACGCAGGCCTGTAGCAGTAAATGATGCGTTAAAGTGATTACCTTAAAAAGGTCCCAAGGGATGACTCACCAATTCCAACCACATGCAGGCATGTAGCAGTAAAGGTTGCGCTAAAGTGATTACCTTAAAAAGGTACAAAGGGATGAGTCACCAATTCCAACCACTCGCAGGCCTGTAGCAGTAAAGGCTGTGTTAAAGTGACTACCTTAAAAAGGTACGAAGGGATGACTCGAATCACACGCGAGCCTGTAGTAGCTAAGGCTACAATAAAGTGATTACCTTAAAAAGGTACGAGCCACACGCGAGCCTGTAGCAGTAAAGGTTACATTAAAGTGATTACCTTAAAAAGGTACGAAGGGATGACTTACCAATTCCAACCAAATGCAGGCCTATAGCAGTAAAGGCTGCATTAAAGTGATTACCTTAAAAATGTACGAAGGGATGACTCACCAATTCTAATCACACGCAGGTATGTGGCAGTAAAGACTGCATTAAAGTTATTACCTTAAAAAGGTACAAAGGGATGACTCACCAATTCCAACAACACGCAATCATGTAGCAGTAAAGGCTATGTTAAAGTGATTACCTTAAAATGGTACGAAGGGATGACTCACCAATTCCAACCACACACAAGCTTGTAGCAGTAAAGGTTGCATTAAAGTGATTACCTTAAAAAGTACGAAGGGATGACACACCAATTCTAACCACACGCAGGCCTATAGTAGTAAAGTATGTGTTAAAGTGATTACCTTAAAAAGGTACGAAGGGATGACTCATCAATTCCAACCACACTTGGGCCTGTAGCAGTAAAGGTTGAGTTAAAGTGATTACCTTAAAGAGGTACGAAGGGATGACTCGCCAATTCCAACCACACGCGGGCCTGTAGCGGTAAAGATTGTGTTAAATTGATTACCTTAAAATGGTACGAAGGGATGACTCACCAATTCCAAGCACACGTGGGCCTGTATTAGTAAAGGTTGCATTAAATGATTACCTTAAAAAGGTATGAAGGGATGACTCACCAATTCCAACCACACGTGGGCTTGTAGCAGTAAAGGCAGCATTAAAGTGATTACCTTAAAAAGGTACAAAGGGATGACTCACCAATTCCAACCACACGTGGGCCTGTAGCACTAAAGGTTGCATTGAAGTGATTACCTTAAAAAAATACGAAGGGATGACTCACCAATTCCAACCACATGCGGGCATGTAGCAGTAAAGGTTGCGTTAAAGTGATTACCTTAAAAAGGTATGAAGGGATGACTCCCCAATTCCAACCACACGCGAGCATGTAGCAGTAAAGGTTGCGTTAAAGTGATTACCTTAAAAAGGTGTGAAGGGATGACTCACCACACACAGGCATGTAGCAGTAAAGGTTGTGTTAAAGTGATTACCTTAAAAATGTACTAAGGGATGACTCACCAATTCCAACCACACATGAGCCTATAGCAGTAAAGGTTGCATTAAAGTGATTACCTTAAAAAGGTACAAAGGGATGACTCACCAATTCCAACCACACGCAGACCGGTACCAGTAAAGGCTACATTAAAGTGATTACCTTAAAAAGGTACAAAGGGATGACTCACCAATTCCAACCACACGCGGGCATGTTGTAGTAAAGGTTGTGTTAAAGTGATTACCTTAAAAAGGTACAAAGCGATGACTCTCCATAGGCCTGTAGTAGTAAAGGTTGTGTTAAAGTGATTACCTTAGAAAGGTATGAAGGGATGACTCTCCATATTTAATAAAAAAAACCATGCCTCTTTAGTCGTGAATCTCCTTGGGATGTACGTGAAACAATTTGTTTATACATAAGCCAGTTTGGGATATACATAAGGCATTTTTTTTTGTTAAAAACAAAACAAAAAGGCTTATATAATATTTGAAATATGGTGGTATTATATGTTATCCTTTGAGAAGGGAGTTTTTTTTTAAGTTTTTTAATCAAGAAGAGTTGCACTTTTAAAAGGTAGAGTGAATAAAAAGTGTTTTTTTTTAAGATTTTTTATTTAAAAAAAAAAAAAAAAACAAAACAAAACAAGACAACTTCAATTTGTTATAAAGAGAGAGCTTCATCAAGGTATGGTTTAAAAGGGCTCATGCAACACTTAAAAGGCCTATAAAATTGATCGTGGGCATTTCAATATTTTAAAGAAAAGAGTTTGCAAGAAGTTTTTTTTGTGGAAGCCAAGGAGCGACGTAATGTCTACAATTTATGTTACTTGTTGAGTCATTGTGAGAGAGAAATCAAAAATGGGAAAATCCAAGAGGCTAACGCAACAACAAGAGATGTTTGAGATGTTTTTATATCTGGAATTGAAGAGGCAAAAGGATGCGCTTTGCATTAAAATGCATAAAATAATCTGTGGATGACAACATTCTTCCCCTGGTTTCAAATGCCAAGACAGCCAAGGAGGCCTGGGATACCCTTGAGAGGTGTTTTGGTACAAGGGAGAGCATTGAAGTTGAAGATGAAGGTGGTTATATCGCAGCAGATCTACAGTAATATGAAAAGACTCAGCCACAAGTAGATGATTTTTGTGAGGAAATTACATAACTAGTAGAGAAGTAGCACAAAGATGCTCGTGAACCCCACTGTGCACAACAACAAGTGGACGAAAATTTCACAAATCCAGCAACACAGCTTGCTGATCAAAATTTGATAAATCCAGCAACAAAGCTTGTTGATGACGAATTAGTGATACCCTCAATAGAGCTTGTTGATGATGATTTGGTGATTCCAAGAACAAAACTTGTTGATGATGATTTGGTGAATCTGTAGAAATTATACAAACAATATGTATACCAATGGGTTCAATCCGATCATGTGATATGCTAAAGTAAGATATTGAATCCTTCTTCAATTAATTGCAGAAAATAAACACGATCGCACAATCACACCAAGTAAAAGAAATAAGCAAATCAATCCACAACAGGGATATTTTTCGTGGGGAAAGTTTGTTGCTCAAAACCCCTCTATCTTCTATTGTATATTCAACCAAGGAATCATGAAACAATACAATGCACTCTTCTCACAAGAGTCGGTTTCACTCTACCATCTGTCTCACCCGATCCGGACAAAATCAACCAACACTTAGCCAATTTCCTTCCTTTTCTCAGCCTGCCTTGCTTGCGCAACTCTAAGAGAATTTTATTTAGGAATTTCAGCCTTCCAAAACTGCGCAATGCTCATGGGAAATCCTATGGGTGTATCACTGCATGAGGGCAATTTTCTAATAATACAACTGATAGTTAACATCCATTTAACCTCTGTCTCAACTGGGTATTCATCAGAACTGACATGCATGTAGCTATTAATATTAAATCATCAGTTACTTGACAGATCACTGCATGTGAATTGAATCTATTTTAATTCACTTGACCTCTCACTAGTGCAACAATCAGTTACAACTAGTTAAATTGATTTTAACTCAATTAATTGAGTTAACTGATTTCTCATACATTAAACTAATACAATAGCTGCAACTTGGACTCTAAAACAAATAGAATCACTCTGCATGCCTTACCAACCATCCTCAACTTGAATTTCATGAGCTAGCTGAGTCTATCGCACTCAGTTAACTATTACAAGTGATTATGAGATAAGATTAAAATTTATTGTTCAATTTCATTAAGGGGAAATTAAATTAGGCACACATTTATTGTTGACTTTTCAACACTCCCTCTCAACAATAAAGGGATTATCAACTACCCCGATCCTACCTCTGTGGTAATCGACTTTTCTCTTGGCGAGTGCCTTCGTCAGAATATTTGCATCCTGATCCTCCGTGGGAATGTACTGAAGTAACATAATGTGTCTTTGAACACAATCTCTGAGATGGTGGTACAGGATGTCAATATGCTTGGGGATGTCATCAAATACTGGATTAACTTAGATTTTTATGCAACTCTGGTTATCACAATGTATCACCGTCGGATCCATCTGACGACCAAACAAACCAACAAGTATCTTCCTCATCCAGATGGCCTCACATGTCGCCTGATTGGCTCCCATGTACTCTGCCTTGGCTGAACTGAGTGCAATTGATCTATGCTTCCTGTTGTACCAAGAAACTGATGTCGATCCTATGTTGAAGCTCCCTCCTGATGTGATCTTCCTTTCTGATGGACTACCTTCCCAATCTGCATCAGTGAAGCCTTGAAGCTTCACTCCCTTTGTCTGTATGTACCATAATCCATACTCTATAGTGCCCCTAAGATATCTCAAGACATGCTTCCCTACCTTCCAAAAGAGCTTGGTCGGCTTAACCATAGCTTGACTAAGTTGGTTAACTATGTAGCATATGTATGGTCGTGTGTTCACCAAGTACATGAGTGAACCCACAAGATGCCTGTAAACAATAGCGTCCACTACCTCACCTGAAGTAGCATCCTCCTTCCTCTAGTTTCCTGCAAGAGGAGTCTCCATGGGTTTACAACTCTCCATGTGGAACTTCCTCAGAATATCTTTGGCATACTTGCCTTGAGAAACAAATAGCTCCCCATCCCGTTGCCATATCTCCAAACCAAGGAAATAGTGAAGGAGTCCCATGTCCTTCATCTCAAACTCTCTTGCAAGATCCTCTTCGCAATAATTTATAAGCTACTCATCACCTGTCAAAATAAGATCATCAACATAAAGTACGATAATAAAAATCTTACCATCAACCACAATCTGGTACAATTTTGCATCTGCTTCACTCTTCATGAAGCCCAGCTTGGTGAAATAGCTTTCAATCCTAGTGTACCAAGCACAAGGTGCTTGCTTCAGCCCATATAGTGCACTCTTGAGTCTGCGCACATGTGAATCACTGTCAAAGGTCTCAAAACCTTCTAGTTGCTCAATGTACACTTCTTCCTCAATAAATCCATTGAGAAATGCAGTCTTCACATCCATCTAATGTATTTGCCAACCCATCTGTGCTGAGAGTGCAAGGATAGATCTAATCAATGAGTACCTTGCAACTAGTGAAAAATTCTCCTCATAGTTAATCCCCTCAACTTGTGAGAATCCTTAGGCTCCAAATATAGCCTTGTACTTCTCCACACTCCCACATGTTGCCTGCTTCACCTTATAGATCCATCTAGATCCAACCACTAACTTCCCAACTAGTCTTGGGACAATTTCCCATGCATTGTTCGTGACGATGGAGTCATACTCCTCAACCATGGCGTCAACCCAAGTTGGTTGTTGCACTGCTTCCTCAAAAGAGGATGGTTTTGTCACAATACACTTTCTCATAAGAGCCATGTATCTAGCATACCTTTCTGGTGACTGTATCTTTCTGCGCAATGATGTAGGTGCTCCTACATGCTCTGTCGTATCAAGTCTCAATCTGTCAGTCTCTGTGGTGCGCCTCCTACCATGTCTAGTGGATGGCTTTGCATGAGTTGTTTCTGCCACTCCATGATCCTCCACATGTGGCTGCTCCACATCTTGAGGTTCATCCTTTGGAACCAAGAGTTCCTCATCTGCATGCAAATCAATCTCCCTCTCAAGAGACAATTGCATGGCTTTCTCCTCATCAAATTTTACATCTCGTCTGACAATTTTCATCCTGTTGTTCGGCAAATACACCCGATAGTTTTGGGGAGTATCAGTGTACCCCACAAATATCCCATTCTCAGCTGTTGGTTCTAGATTCTTTCTAAAAACTTTATTCACATGGAAATAGATAGATGAGCCAAAAATTTTAAAATATGAAACATTAGGTTTCTTACCAGAAAACGTCTCTTGTGGTGTACTCATGCCAAGTATCTGATGAGGACTACGGTTCTACACAAATACCGTTGTGTTGCATGCCTCTGCCCACAGATGCAACGGTAGGCCCTGATCATGTAACATCGCTCGTGTCACACCCACAATTGTTTCTTTCTTTCTTTCTGCAACCCCATTTTGTTGTGGGTTATAAGGCGCAATAAACTCTATTTGAATTCCTTCTTTGGCACAGAATTTCTTGAACTCATTGGAGATGTAATCACCACCATTTTCTCTCTTCAGAGCCTTCACATGCTTCCTTGTATATTTCTCAACCAGTTCTTTGAACTCACAAAATTGTGAGAACGTCTGATCTTTCTTCTACATGAATTAGATCCAACACTTTCTAGAAAAACCATAAACAAAAATCACATAATACCTGTGCTTTGTCGTAGAACCTGTAGAGAATGGTCCACACACATTTGAGTGAAATCTCTCAAGTATTTCCACTGCTCGGTTCTGCTTCTCGTGAAAATTGGCCTTCGTATACTTCCCTATGGTACATCCCTTTCATGTGTCTATCTGCGCAAGAGTACCCTTTGGAAGCCCCGTAGAAATCTGTTGCATGACCTTCAAAGCACCATGGTGTAGATGGCCCAATCTCCTATTCCATAACTCACCCTCATCCCGGCTCACCACTCTCTCTACTTTACCCATCAATGTTGTGCAACCATCTACATCAAGTTTGTAGAGGTTCTTCACACGAACCCCAATATTCTTAACTTTTCCTGTGGCTTTGTGACGAAGGAATGCTTTCCCTTCATTGAAAACCACATCATATCCTCTATCCTCCAACATAACAACTGAAACAAAATTATTTTTCAAGCCTGGAACATGCATGACATCTTTTAATTTTTGAGATTCAACAAGATGATGAGCTTAGTGAAAATTAAGCACCTTCACTAAGTGGGGCCCGCAGGCTATTTTTAGGTGTATGTATATTTTTAGACATGGTGAGCATATTCTATAAGCTACAGGATGTTATTTGAAGATGGTTGCTCAAATGTGGAAAATAGATGAAATTCTATTTTTAAAATATTGGGCGAAGTCTATTTATAGATTGTCAACCTAAAAATAGATGTATGTCGATTATTATTAGCTCTTAATAATAATTCGACAATAAACATCAACTTATTCTCTTGGAGCACTTTATTTCAGTGAATAGATTTGGCAAGGAATTCTGCAATTCCTAGGGTTATTGGTGGCTCATGCATGGAGGACTCAGTTAGAACTGAAGTGGCAAAGTTATGACAGAGTTGGAAGAGTAGTTACAGGAGTTGTTATTCAATTTAACTCAGTTAATGGAGTTAAATCAATGTAGCTTAGTCAGACGGTCTAACCGAAAGATACACCAGTGAGAGTTAAGTGAATTAATTAGTTAATTAATTCACAATTAACAACTCACCAACAACCGAAACGTACACAAATGCTTAACTACAATGCATGTCAGTTCCAATGGAGACCCAGTGGAGAGATAGGTGAAAGGGTGAGATGGACTATCCGTTGTGACTATAGTGATGCATTCAATGCATCTGACACACATTGGAGTTTCCAATGAGGATTGTGTAGTCAAGGCAAGGCCAATTCGAATTCATTCAGAGGTCTTCTTCAACAGGGATTGCGTAGTAGAGGCAGGATGTCGGGAGGCAAGAAATTGGTGCATAGATATGAAAATTTATGCATGACAGTGTGTAATGATTGTTAATTATACTGAGAGCTTGTTGTACTAAGCTTTGTATGATATTATTACATGATTCCATTGATATACATAATATGATAGTTGGGTTTTTTAGCTTTAATATTTCCCGTTAAATAATTGTGTTATGTGTGATTGAATTTATTCACATGTGTTTGCAATTGAGTTTTAAATTTCCGCAAGTTTAACAGTGAAAGGATTTTGTATTTTTCAAGAAGATAAATATTGTGAGATCAGGAGAGTCTGGTAATACATCAGTATTAATAAATTTCTACATGGTATCGGAGCAGTATTGATCACTGGAGATTGCAATTGTGAATAATTTTTGAGTTTTGTGCTGGTGGACAATTCGAATTTGCCGCAGAAATTTCTTGGTGCGACAGTTGAGTATTCATTGAAATTTCTTTCAATGGGTTGCGATTGGAGTATGCCCTTGAGGGTAGCTCAAATTACATAGCCTAGAAGGATAGGATGGAGGCGGTTCTTGAAGATAATGGACTAAAGGAGTTCATCAATAGCGATGTTCCTAAGCCTGCTTCTAGCGATGCTACAGGACTTGACGCATGGCAAAAGAGGGTAGAAAATACAAGAAGAATTATGTTGGAAGGTGTAAAGGACCATATTGTGTTAAGCCTTCATGGGAAAGCCACTCCATTTGCATTGTGGAAGGATTTGACAGATCTTTTCCAAAGCAGCAGCGACCAGAGGAAGTTGGCGCTGAAAGATAATCTCAGAAAAATAAAAATGGAGAAGGGCAACAGTATTCCAAAATATCTCACGAAGTTTGTCCACTGTAGGGATGAACTGGGAAGTGTGGCGATTAATTTTGATGATGATTACTTGGTGATCTTGGCTCTCCTTGGGCTTCCGAAGATTTGGCATAGCTATGAAGACTCTGTCAATGGACGGGAGAAACTGTCGAGTTGGGAGCGACTTTGGTCGGATCTTGTGCAGGAGGAGATAAAGCAAAGTACCAGTGATGGCTCTTCATCGAAGAATGATGATGAAGAGAATTGCGCTTTCGCTGCCAAAGCAAGGAAAGGGAAGGGGAAGAAATTCCCTCCAAAATCCGAGGCTAAAGGCAAGAAGCTGGATTTGTCCAAAGTGAAGTGTTTTCACTATCACGAACATGGGCATCTCACCACTAACTGCCCACAAAAAAAGAAGAACAAGAAGGTCGTTGGAGCTACAGCTGGAGAGGCATTAGCCTCGCAATTTGAACTTGATTTCTCTTTGATCACATGCTTTGTTTCAAGCTCAATGGGATCGGTGTGGTATCTTGATAGTGGTGTGTCTTTCCATATGACAGGATACAAGGAGTTGTTTACTGACTTGGAGGAGAAGGATCTCCAAATGCATATATAGATGGGCGATGATGGTAGATACAGTGCGACTGGAATTGGGACCATTACCTTTGAGATGGAGTCAGGTAAACCATTTCTATTGAAATATGTTATGCATGTTCCAGGTCTAAAGAAGAACTTGGTCTCGGTCAAAATGTTGGAAGACAGAGGTTATGACGTTGTTTTCAGCGATGAAAAAGCTTTCCTGTGACATTAAAAAACAGTTCAAACCAAGAGGATAGGGATTTGAGTTAAGAATCTCTACAAGCTGGAGTAGATGGTTGCGCTGCAATGATGGGCAAAGCAAAAGAAGTGGTGAGCCGGGATGAGGGCGAATTATGGCACAGGAGATTGGGCCATCTTCACCATGGCGCCTTGAATATTTTGTAGCAAATTTCTACTAGAATTCCCAAGGGCACACTTGCACAGTCAGTTCAGTGCAAGGGATGTACTATGGGTAAGTTTTTGAAGAACACCTTTCATGATAAGGAGAACCGTAATTCGATGATCCTGGAGAGAATTCACATAGACGTGCGTGGACCTTTCTCAGTTGCTTCAACAGCAAAACACAAGTATTATGTTATATTTTTTGATGACTATTCTCAAAGATGCTTGATATTCTTCATGTAGAAGAAGAGAAAAACATTCTCAAAGTTCTGTGAGTTTAAAGCATTGGTGGAGAAGGATTCGGGGAAGCAAGTGAAGGCTCTATGGAGCGATAATGGTGGTGAATATATCTCGAACGAATTCAAATAATTCTGTAGCAAAGAAGGAATTTGAAGAGAACTCATAGCACCTCATAACCCACAGTAGAATGAGGTTGCAGAGAGGAAGAACAGAACGATCATGGGTGTTGCACGAGCTATGCTTGAGAGGGAGCTAGACTTGCACGCGGAGGAGGAACTGCCAGTTCCAATAGATGAGCCTCTAGATGTGGATCAGCCACGGGAGGAGATTCATGGAGTGGAGGAGTCCACTCATGCAGAACCAAACATCAAAATTAGCAGGAAGCATACCACAGAAGCTAAGAGACTGAAGCTTAATGCGGCACAGAATTTAGGAGTCCCTACATTACAGTGTAGACAGAGACAGTCACCTGACCGATTTACAAGATACATGGCTCTTATGAGCAAGTGTGTCGTGACAGAGCCATATTATTTTGAATAAGCAGCGCAGGAGCCCACATGGGTAGATTCCATGGTGGATTATGACTCCATTGTCAGAAACAGTGCTTGGGAGATTGTTCCAAGGCCAGTGGGTAAATCAGTTGTAGGATCAAGATGGATCTACAAGGTAAAGCAAGCTACTGATGGGAGCGTCGAGAAGTATAAGGCAAGAATTTTTTCCTGGGGCTTCTCACAGATTGAGGGGATTGACTATGAAGAAACCTTTTCACCTGGCTACACTAAGATTCTTCCAGTTAGGACCATCCTTGCCTTCCAACAGATGGGTTGGCACATTCATCAAATGGATGAGAAGACTACGCTCCTTAATGGGATCATTGAGGAAGAGGTGTATACATTGAGCACTCAAGGATTTGAGATCTTCAAAGAATGAGTCGCACGGTGTGCACTCCAAAAGATGCTGTATAAAAGGAAGTGCAAGCACCACGTGTTTGTACACACAGATCGACAAACTATTTCACTGCATCAAGCCTACCAAGAGTGAGGTGATGCAAACTCTATACCAAATTGTGGTGGAGGGTAGGCTTTTAATAATTGTTTTTTATGTTGATGATTTAATGTTTAATGTGTGGACAGGAGCAGTTGATACACTCATGCAAGGAAGATCTTGCAAAGGGAGTTTGAGATGATGATTTGCCTCCCTTCATTATTTCCTCGAGTGGAAATATGGCAACAGAAGGTGAATTGTTGTGTCTCAAGGCAAGTATGCTCAAGAGATACTGGAGAAGTTTCACATGCAAGGCTACAAGCCTATCGACACTCCTTTTCCAAGAAATTGGAGGAAAGATGATGATACATCGGTAGAGGTAGTGGATGCCACTGTTTATCGACATTTGGTGGGTTTGCTCATGTATTTAGTTAATACAAGACCCGACATATGCTATGCGGTGAACTAGCTTTCACAAGTGATGGTTAAGCCTACCAAGCTCTTTTGGAAGGCAGGCAAGCATGTCCTGAGATATATCAGGGGCACATCCGAGTATGGCTTATGGTATATTGATTTGAGATCGTGAAGTTGCATGGCTGCACGGATGCAGATTGGGCAGGTAGCCCAACGGACAGGAGGAGCACATCAGGAGGGGTTTTTAGTATCGGATCTACAACAGTTTCTTGGTACAACAGGAAACAAATATCTGTGGCACTTAGTTCAGCAGAAGCAGAATACATGGTAGCAAGTCAAGCTGCATGTGAGGCTATCTTGATGAGGAAGATCTTGATCGGTTTGTTCAGTTCACATTTAGATCCTATAGTGATACATTGTGATAATCAAAGTTGCATTAAACTCTTTATTAATCTTGTGTTTCATGATATATCTAAACAAATTGATATCCGGTATCATCATATCAGATATTGTGTGCAGCATAAGATCATGTTGCTTCAGTACATTCCTACGGAAGATCAGGATGCAAATATTCTCACGAAGGTGCTCGACAGAAGAAAATTCGAATACCATAGAGGCAGGATCGGGGTGAAGGATAATCCCTATCTTGTTGAGAGGGAGTGTTGAGATTCAACAAGATGATGAACTTAGTGAAAATTAAGCACCTTCACTAAGTGGGGCCCGTAGGCTATTTTTAGGTGTATGTCTATTTTTAGACATGGTGAGCATATTCTATAAGTTACAGGATGCTATTTGTAGATGGTTGATCAAATGTGGAAAATAGATGAAATTCTATTTTTAGAATATTGGGCGAAGTCTATTTATAGATTGTCAATCTAAAAATAGATGCATGTCAATTATTATTAGCTCTTAATAATAATCCGACAATAAACATCAACTTATTCTCTTGGAGCACTTTATTTTAGTGAACAGATTTGGAAAATCAGTGGGCTGAAGGAATTACGTAATTCCTAGGGTTATCGGTGGCTCATGCATGGAGGACTCAGTTAGAATTGAAGTGGAAAATTTATGACAGAGTTGGAAGAGTAGTTACAGGAGTTGTTATTCAGTTTAACTCAGTTAATAGAGTTAAACTCGGTTGAGCTAATTAATTCACAACTAATAACTCACTAAAAACTGAAAAGATACAGCAGTTAACTACAGTGCATGTCAGTTCTAGTGGAGACCCATATCTGAAGGTCCTTCTCCTCCAAGCTACTAAAGAGTTCTTTGTCTCCCGTCATGTGGAAATATGCACCACTATCCAAGTACCACACTGATCCCATCGCACTAGACACCATGCATGCGATGAGTGAGAATTCCAACTCAAACTGTGAAGCCAAATCTTCACCCGCTGTAGATCCTGAAGCCTTCTTGTTGTTCTTCTTCTTCTATGGACAATTAGTGGCATAATGTCCATGCTCGTGATAGTAAAAAAATTTCACTTTGGACATGTCACGCTTCTTACCTTCTTTGCTAGTCTCAGATTTGGAATAGGATTTCTTTGCCTTACCAGCCAAGGCGCAATTTTCCTCATCATTTGTCTTGGATGAGGATCCGTCCCTGGTATTCCACCTGAATTCTTCTAGTACCAAATCCGACCAAAGTCATTCCCAATCTGTATAAATTACCATACCATGTATAAATTACACAAGCAATATGTATACCAATGGATTCAATCCAATCATGCGATATGATAAAGCAAGATACTGAATCCTTCTTCAATTAATTGTGGAAAATAAACATAATCGCACAATCACACCAAGTAAAAGAAAGAAGCAAATAAATCCACAACACAGATATTTTTCCTGGGGAAAGCTTGCTACTCAAAACCCCTCTATCTTCTATTTTATATTCAACCAAGGAATCATGAAACAATACAATGCACTCTTCTCACAAGAATCTGTTACACTCTACCAACTCTCTCACATTGATCTGGATAAAATAGACCAACACTTAGCCAATTTCCTGCCTTTGCTTAGCCTACCTTGCTTGCGCAATTCTAAGAGAATTAATTCCCTATTATTTAGGAATTTCATCCTTCCAAAACTGCGTTATGCTCATGGGAAATCCTATGGGTGTATTACTGCATGCGGGTAGTTTGTTAATAATAAAACTGATAGTTAACATACCTTTAACCTCTGTCTCAATTGGGTCTTCATCAGAACTAACATGCATGCAACTCTTAATAGTAAATCATCAGTTACTTGACAGATCACCGCATGTGAATTAAATCTAATTTAATTCACTTGACCTCTCACTAGTGCAAAATTCAATTACAACTAGTTAAATTGATTTTAACTCAATTAATTGAGTTAATTGATTTCTCATGCTTTAAACTAATACACTAACTACAACTTGGACTCTAAAACAAATAGAATCACTCTACATGCCTCACCAACCACCCTCAACTCGAATTTCATGAGCTAACTGAGTCTAACACAGTCAGTTAACTATTACAAGTGATTATGAGATAAGATTACAATTTATTATCCAATTTAATCAAGGGAAAATTAAATTAGGCACGCATTTCTTGTTGACTTTTCAACAGAATCCAACAATTGAGCTTGTTGATGAGAGTAAAACTACTATGGTAAATCCAGTGATAAATAATTTTTGCCTAATGATGATTGGTTGTAGATGATGCAACAGAAACATCATATAGACATGATGTTATTCAATAATAAAAGCCCACTTGAGTCAATGGAAGACAACATGTTTGCAGTACCACAGGTTAGTAAAGAAGAGGCAGAGATAAAGACATAAACAAAAATAGAGATAAAGGCAGATGCAAAGAAAGAAGTCTGCAAAGAGAAAATCGAAACAAAGATAGAGGCAGAAGTAGAGAAGGAAGCGCAGCAGGAGAAAGCTTCCATTGCAGAGCAAAAGGAACAAAACCAATTTGGTTTTGGAGATGCTTTTACACTTACCATTGATTTCCAATGTGCACGTAGACAGACTGATTCTAAAGAAGATTTAAAGTTCCTTGAAACATGGCTTGTAGCACCATGTCTAGTTGAAGTCTACACAGCAGCTGTAGATACGAATGTTGAAGACAACATGCATGATGAACATGTCAATGAAATTTTTAGGTATTGGAGTTTTGAAGAGATAAAATATTATTCTCATCTTATGTTGTAGAAAATTGATGATGAAAAGCACACTACATAAGACAATATCTGGTAGCAGCCCACATACAATTCATTTCTTGAAGAAGTCCAAAACCTTCTTAGATAGCCTGGAACAATAAAATACTTGCACCAGCAAATGAAGAAACTGAGGTTTGAAGAATACAACAAGAAGAAAAAGCTAAAACAATTTAGAGGTTATAGAATCTGGAAGAAGAGAAGAAGAAAACTAAATCTAGTTGAAGTAAATTTTTTAGATTGAAGTCTCGTTGAGACATAGACCAGCAAGTATCTTAATTAAATTTTTATGTGGTTGTAATTAAGGGGGAATGTTGGAGAATCTAATTCCAACCACCTGCTAGGTGTCAAAACCATCCATCCAAGTGTCCCAGATCAGTTTTAGTTAGTACAGTTTAAGTCGAGTTTCACTCCAATTATTTATTACTGATGTTCCCAATGTAATCTTATTTAACTCATTTGTAATATTGAGAAGATAAATCCTATGCTCCACTTATTTTTTGTTTTCAATTCTTAACACAGGTGGAAATGGATCTAATGCTACTTCTGCATAGAGGAAACCTCATCGACATCACGAAGATGACCTCCCAGGAAACGATTGTGGTTGATGGATTTTTGTGTTGGTTATTGCAACTTCCAAGTTTTTATTATGTTTCCCTGCAAATGTTTGTTAATACTCAGGTATTTATATTGTATATATTTGTAAAAAAAAAATGTACAAGCATGAATGGCAGTGTCAGTGATGGCCTTTTGAATGTAAGGACTAATGAAATATCATTGATCAAATATCAAAATGCAATGTAAGGGTCCTGGCCCAAAATCTAGACATTACTAATATAATATATTTACGTGTTTCTTTAACAAAAAATCAAAATAAAAATAAAAAGGAGATGAGGAAGGTTGATATTATAACAAATATTTTAAAGTTATAATTTAGTAAAGATTAAAAATATAATGATTTACTTATTTTACTTGAAATTTTTATTTATGTATTCAAATAATATTAAGAGAAGTATTCCTAAATATTATAGATTTGATGATTTAGAAGGTGAGGAAGGTTTATATTGTAACAAATATTTCAAAGTTACAATTTAAGGTGGATGTACATAGGACATTTTAAGAAAAAATAGTTTCATCTTCAACCATTTTTATGTCACAAAGATTACAAATTTTTTTGACCCATAATGTTTTAGGAATTTCCAACAAATTGTTTCACTATGTGGTTGGGTGAGAGTTTTCTTATTTTAGCAATGTTGATTTTCTTCTTTAGTCTAGTTAAAATTTGAAAAAAAATAAATACGTTTGATCTTTTAGATTAAGGTTGATCGCCTATTTATAGTATCTTAATTTTCTCATGTGCTTCAATTCTTTATCATACCACAATTTCTCCTTAAATTTAGATATAATAATATTTTTAATATTACAATTATTTTCTCGAGGCGGCCCAAAGACAGTGTTAGAAAGGCAGGGATTGATTAAGCGCGGCTTGCCAACCCTACCTGTAGTATATGTAATATTATGTTCTCGAAATTAATAGATTAGCTCAACTTGCCAAAAAAAAATTATTACAATTAGTTTGCAAAGTGACATCTTCTAGCATCTTTATGCCACTCTTGCTTGATTTATATATGGTTTTTATTAAATTTGAAGAAATCTTAGGAGGCTTCTTGTCTTCCATGTCATTTTTCTTGTTCTTATACATTAGGTACGTAGTCATAGACAAGATCTCAAAAGGGAAAAAACATGTTTTTATGAGGAGGATATTATAGCGTGTGTTGCATTTAATTTAGAATTTACAAATTAAAATACACTTTTGGATTTGATCCATATTTATCCATGATTCTCGAGAGATGTCACAGCCCCGAATATCATAGCCATATAACATAGCAAGAGTGATAAGAGTTTCAATGAGAAATTTCTTCTCATCCAAAAGCCAAAAATATGTTAATTTGCAATTATTTTCATGATCATAATAAGATTTACACCCTCCGTTATTCTTTTCTCAACGCTATATTTCTAGTTAAGCTTGTAGCAAAGATAGATTCTAAGATATTTGTTTTTCCTTGTGGAAATCCATCCAGATATATGCTTTGCAGTGAACACTTTGATTCAGTTCATGGTCAAGCCCCTTCATGCATGTAACACAATGGATTTCTTTTATATTGCAAAAATCACATTCAATGATCGTAAGAGCAACAAGGTGTTCCACATTTAAATGATATGCTCCTGAATTTGACCTAACCTTTATCTTTTTTTCCATGGCTTTCTAGACATCCATTGATATTAATTTCCAAAATAAATATATATAACTTGCCTAAAATGGGTTCAATCATAATGGTTCTATAATTAGGGATTGTTTCTATGCCCACTTTTCAAAATGGGAACAATAAGGATTTGAATCAAGGGTTTAGGAAAACCTTACTTAGTTGTTAAATTGAAGAGCTTGTGGATGTGAGGGATGAGAATAGGCCCTAAAATTTTTATTTTTATGTTTGGTATCCTTAAATGCCCTTATCTTTTCCTTTTGTAAGCCTCTTAACCCCAAAATTTATGTCTTCTAAAGAAAAAATATTTTCCTTTGTAGAAAGAGTTTGATGTTGTCCATAGCATTAGAAGATTCAAAAATGTTTTTAAAGTAGGAATTTCATTCACTTATGGGAATCATTTTGTTTTGCTTAATTTTACAAACTGAAATTTCCCTACAGAATTTCTTAGGATCTAGCTTAGAGAGGTGAAAAGGATCCTTTTGTTTCCTATTTATATAGTACCATTTTTTCCTTTTAATTAGGGCTTTGTATTTATTTATCTTGTTGGATTTTAAGGGCTCGTTAAAGGAATCCTTAATTAACCTATAGGAATATTACACTATTTATCCTACTAAGGATTCTCCATTCACACAAAACCTTGATAAATAACTTATTAATGAAAGTTGAGATGGTTTTCATAGAATTATGATAGATATTTTCTATATTATTCTTATTTTATATGAAATGTAATTCATTTTTAAATCCTTAAAAAAATATCATAATTATTTTTTCCATTAATTAAGTTTTTTTTTTTATTGAAATTCTTTTCTATAAGACTTATGTGCATGAAAATTTCTAGAGTCAGGGTTACAAGTCTATGATCAAAGTTATGGTTACAGTAATTTAGGATGTTTTGAAAATTTACTATTTAGTTGTATATGGGGATATCATATATCACATAATTTACAACATTACTACCAAACTTTAAATAAAATTCATTTGGTTTCATTTTGGACACTTAATTAAATTATTGCAAATTATTTAGATCTTAAGAATAGCAAAGCTTGATCATTGAGGTACCAAACAAATTCTCAATTGTGTATTTATAGTTTCTTTTGTAACTATTAGCCAAAGAAAGATCCTTTTTTATGCATAAAGGATTAGGATTGAAATTATTAATTAAGACAATACATGCATTAGTTGTTCTTGTATCATGAAAGACTCCTAGCAAGAGAGGATACAGTCTTTTTCAATCAAACTATAAATATACTATTCACAACCATTATAAGGGAACTTTTTATCTAGATTTTTTTTCATATAAAAGGTAAAAGTAATAAATGAAAAAAACATATTTCTATATAAATATCCATGGAATTAATATCTAAAATCTTCATCCACATGTACTAATAGATATTGTTTTTCTTGTGAATCCTTGATCAGGATCTTTTATTTATGAGACTATGATGTGACTTCTTAAATAGAATGTGAAAAACCAACCTTGATAAAAAGCATTGAAAGAGGTATGAAAAAAATAAATAACTACAAATAAATAAAAATAACACAATGAGATTGATAAGGGAATTCACCTAGTGTGGGCTACATCTCTGGGCCCGCTTCAAATGGATTGGCATCTTCAATTGCAATGCAAAATGACAATTTTACATCAAAATCCTCAATATCAAGAGTTTGGATATCTACTATGTAATTGCACAATAGCCTCTAAGAACCCTAAAATAAACTCTCCTTTCTCTGATCTCCAAAAGCGCACAAGATGATTGTATATACCACATATACAATGATAAACTTGAAAATACAAGAAAAGGGTTTGGCCTTTCTATCACAAAACCATGCCTTGTAGCTGCATAATTACCTTAAGAACCTCTCTCAACAACCTCTACCTCTTTATGATCTCCAAAAGGGGTAAAATATTGATTTTTATAACATAAAAAAATTAAATTATGGCTTACAAGATAGTGGTTTTACCCTCTATACAAAAAACCATGTTGTGGCACACTCGTAGACGAACATAGTTATACAGAATCAGGGGCATGCCTGACCTAACGTCGAATCCATAGGTGTTTTTCTTCTCATTTACACCCTATAAACATAAATTTTATATAGGGTTGTGTTCAAATCAATCAAAACCTTCATCGTGTGGTGTATTGGCTAGCGCATTCAGAAGAAGAAAAAAAATGTTCCTTTGTTGTTTTTGGCGGGAGTTCATGGGGTCAAGCCCGTGGACCTCCCCCTTTTGGTAATTTTCTTCTAACAATAAATTTTAAATATAATATTCGCACGTTAGATCATAAATTCCAATGTGTGGCCTAAAAATAAATCATTGTGTCTGTCTCCTCCAAGGTCGTGGGTTCAAATCTCCACCTGATCATTCTGTGGAGGTTGGGACCATTTTTTCCAATCTGGGTGTTATGTGGCACCACATGATTGTTCCACATGTCACTTCAGGATTGGTCCACCTATTATTGTTATGGAACCATCTCCAAAAATAGAAGAAAAGAGATATCAACGCCTTAGAAATAAGCCACTTCGAGGGGGAAACCTCCAATACATTACATAAATGAACAATTATTGGATGATTCAAATGACCAAAACCTCCTTTCTAAATATAGGAGTCTGTGGAGCCATAATGTAATCATAGCCGACCTAACAATAATAATTTAAGGACACAATAATAACAATATGGGTGTTACAGGGGTATAACAATAATAATAAGTGGGTTACACTAGCAACAATAAGGGACTATACTAGTAATATAGGGACCTAACATACTCCTCTCCTTCAAAAAAGTGTTGTCCTCAATGCTGGAGTAGCTCCGGGTGCTTCTGTATAAAATTCTCATCCTCCCATGTAGAATCTTCAGTGGGTAATTTCTTCCATTTGATGAGATACTCTGAAATTGATCAATTTCATAGCTGTCAAGTTCTTATTTTCGTGACTGCTTCAGGTTCCAATATGTTTTTTCTTTCCTCATCAATTTCTGGCAATATTGTTTGAATTGGAAGTTTGTCCCCTATAACCTTCTTTAAGCATGAAACATGGAAAACTAGATGAACTCACAAAGAAGCAGGAAGCTCCAATTTGTATGCCATAGTACCAATCTTTTGCAACACCTTGTAAGGACCATAGTACTTTGGCGATAATTTATTATCCTTCTTAGCTTGCTTGAGGGACATTTGTTTGTATGGTTGTAGCCGTAAAAATACCCAATCTCCTACGTCAAAACTTCTCTCGCTGCGATGTTGATTTGCCTGTTGTTTCATTCGATTTTGTGCAGGCGTTGGAACATTACAGAGTTGGAGGGAACTTCTTGTTGATGCCGTGATGCAGTCTTCCTTGCTTGAACCCTAGAATTTTCCCTTAAAGAAGATGTGATGGACGGTGGATGATATCCATAAAGTGCCATAAATGGGGTCATTTTTGCTGCAGTATGGAAGGAAGTGTTATACCACCATTCAGCAAGAGTTAACCACTTGACCCATTGTGCTTTCTTATTAGATACAAAACAACGAAGATATCCTTCCAAACATTTATTCACTATCTCATTTTGACCACCGGATTTAGGATGATAAGATGAACTATGAGCTAGTTGAGTACCCAAACAAAAAAATAATTCCGTCCAAAAATTTATTGTAAAAATGGGATCTCTGTCACTTACAATAATCTTCGGGTTTCTATGTAGCTTTTGAATTGTTTCCATAAATGTAGTAGCAACTGTACTTGCTTTAAATGGATGAGATAATGCACAAAAGTGTGCATACTTGGTAAGTCTATTAACTACCACCATGATGACACACTTTCCTTCGGACTTAGGTAAACTTGTGATAAAAATCCATTGAAATCTCCTCCCAACATTGACTTGGAATGGATAAAGGTTGTAGAAGACTTGGGGTCTTAATTGTCTCAACTTTATTTTGCTGGCAAACCAAACATTCCGCCACAAACTTTTGAATATCCGATTTAAGGCCATCCCAAAAAAATTCTTTCTTCACCCTGTGGTAAGTTTTTAAAAATCCTGAGTGTCCTCCTAGAGGAGAAGTGTGCAATTCCAAAAGAATCTTTTGTTTTAGTGAGGAATTATTGAAAATATATAAGTGATATTTGTACCATAAGGAATCATTTTTCCAACTAAATCTATCAGGTGTACTAGGATATTGCTGCAAATTTTGAATGAGTGTCCACACTTCTTCGTCCTTCTTCCATTCATTCCTTGCTTCGGTTATCCAATCTGGTTGGATAATATAAATGGAAGAAAGCAATGCTTCCACCTCTTCATCCTTTCTTGAGAGTGCATATGCAAAAACATTTAGCTTCCCTTTTTTGTAGATGATTTCAAAGTCATAACCCAACATATTTTTGACCCATTTTTGCTGCTCTTTTGAAGATAGTCTTTTTTCCAAAAAGTGTTTAAGACTATCATGATCATTTTTTACCTTGAAGTGTCTTCCCATTAGGTAAGGTCGCCATATCTTTAGTGCATGTAGTATTTCCAACATTTCCTTCTCATAAATATCCTTTTGTAAATACTTTCCTTTGATTGGACGACTTTCAAAAGCAATGGGTCTTCCTTCTTGCATTAAAACAGCACCAATTCCATTTCTTGAGGCATAACATTCCACAATAAATGTTTTTGTGAATTTTGGCGTAGCTAATACTGGTGCTAGGCACATTGCCTCTTTAAGATGTTCAAAGGCCTTAGTTGCTTCAGGAGTCCATGAAAATGCATATTTCTTCAACAATGTTGTTAGAGGTGCTGCTATTCTCCCATAATTCTTAACAAACTTTTGATAATACCCTGTTAACCCGAGAAATCCGCACAACTACTTTATGGTTGTGGGGAAATTACATTCCTTAATGGATTTAATTTTTCTAGGGTATACTTTAACACCCTTGTGAGATACAATATGACCCAGATATTCCACCTCTTGTACTCCAAAGAAACATTTCGATGCTTTTGCATATAATTGTTTCTTCTCCAATAGTTTGAGCACCCTGTCAGCATGTTGAACATGATCCTTCCAAGACCTGTTGTAGATTAGTATATCATCAAAAACTACTAGCACAAATTTTCTAAGGAAGGGTTTGAAAATGGAATTCATCAACCCTTGAAATGTACAAGGTGCATTGGTAAGGCCAAAAAGCATCACCAAAAATTCATAATGACCCTCATGAGTTTGAAATGTTGTTTTCGAAATATCTTCAGTCTTCATTTTAATTTGATGATACCCTGAACGAAGATCCAACTTAGTAAAATAAATTTCTCCATGTAATTCATCCAATAATTCATCAATCACAGAAATGGGAAATCTATCTTTAATAGTGAACTTATTGAGCTACCTATAATCCCGACACATGTGCCATGATCCATGCTTCTTGTGCACCAATACTACTGGAGAAGAGAAACAACTTTGACTAGGTTGAATTATACCAGACTCTAACATTTCTGCAATCATACGTTCAATTTCTCTCTTTTGGACATAAGGATATTTGTAAGGCCTGATGTTTGGAGGAACACTTCCTGGAATCAAATGAATAGCATCATCATGATCACGAATAGGTGGGAGTCCTTTGGGAATTTCAAAAACCTTGGAATGATTGTCCAAGGCTTTTTGGAGATCTGGAGAAATATATGATTTTGATGTTGGAACTTCTAGTGAGCATAATTGTGAAATTACGCCTCGTTGCTCTTTCTTTAGAAGCTTTGTCATGAAATTAGAGCTTTTCCTGGCTTCCCCGCAATACCCCGTAATTCGATTTCCTTTCCTTCCGAAAAAAAAAAAAAAAATATTCAAGAAAAGTTATTTAAAATTAAAAGCTATTGTCCCCAAATATTGTAACCATTGTACTCCTATTACAACATCAGCACCTCCCATTGGAATGGAAAGAATTGGACTATTCAATACATATTCCCCCATGGCTAGCTTGATATTATGGCATTTTCCAGAGCAATTTATAGTTCCTCCATTTGCAACCATCACTTGACATTCTGGTGCTGGGTATAGGAAAAATTCAATTCCTTGGCTACCTTACAATGAATAAAATTATGGGTACTACCCAAATCAATCAACACTATTACCTTTTTCTTCTTGATATGTCCTTCTATCTTGAGAGTTTGAGGAGTAGTAATTCTTGCCAATGCATTACATGATATTGTCAGACTCATTTATTCTTCTTCTAGGGTTGGTTCCTAGTGTATATCCTCTTCTTTTGAAGTTCCTTGTTCTTTTTCTTTTTCCTCTTCACAATCTATGTAAAATAATTTCTGCTCAGCACACTTATGACCTTTAGTGTGTTTTCTATCACAACTATAGCAAATCCCTTCTGCTCTTTTTTCTTCCAATTGTTGTGGTCTCAACCTTGTAGGTTGTGGAAGCCTAGTAGTAGCAACACTTCCATCTTTATAGATGTGAGTCGTAGGATTCCTTGTTTCCATAATTTTACATTCAATTTTTCTTCCCAACCTGAATTCCTTCTCCAATGAATCAGGTTCCCAAACGCGAACTTCATGTTGTATTTTATCCTTTAAAGTCCCTATGAAGACATCAATCATGTGTTCCTCTGGAATATCGGTTACCCTTATATTCAATTTTTGGAAGTCCTCAACGTGCTCCCCCACTGAACCCTTTTGTTTGAGATTTATCATTTGGCTAAAGAAGGTGTTGTTCTTTGTATCTTCATAATGTGTTATCATTTCCTCCATAAAAATTGACCAAGTGACAATTTTTTTACGAGAGCAAAGCCATCAATACCATACAAATGTATTTTGTTCTAAATGTAAAGCTGCAATGCGTACATTTTGTGTGTTTTGCACATTATTGAGATCAAAATATTGCTCCATTTGTAGCATCCATGTTACGGGATCCTTGCCATCAAACTTCCTCATATCCATCTTTGGAATATGGTGGTTCTTCCATCCAACATTAGAGTTTATGAAATCACGATTACCATTTATTTTGTTCTCATCATGAGTTTCCTCTACTATCTTTTTTCCATTAGGAAACATTTCTTGTATCAACTTTTTCAAACCTTCCATGTCTGATTTTAGATCATTATTCATGTTTTCCATGTTTTCTTTCATTTTTTCTTCCATGTCATCCATCTTAGCTTCCATGCCATCCATCTTAGCTTCCATGCCTTTCTTCAAACCATCCATATTATTCTTCAAACCATCCATATTCACTTCCACGCCTTTCTTCAAAACTTCCATTTCATTTTTTTTTTCTCTTTGCAAGAGCGAAATTTGGTGCACTTGCTCTTGTAATTTTGATAGATCATGTTGCAATTCTTCATCTTCATGAGTCATATTAGAGTAGTCTGAGGGCTTAATGGGTGTTGAATTCTTTTTAGAAGGCATTTT
Organism: Pinus albicaulis; assembly: GCA_034641835.2. NCBI lineage: Eukaryota > Viridiplantae > Streptophyta > Pinopsida > Pinales > Pinaceae > Pinus > Pinus albicaulis. The sequence goes on from CM076575.1 coordinate 1,779,083,969, forward strand.
AGAACCCAATATTGATATATATACTCAATAGGCCTTTGGAATCACTTAAAACTGTTTTTTCAAACAAGGCTTATGCAATTTGAAAAAAAAAAATACACACCTTTTTCTTGATTTTGAGGAGCTCGATATTGAAACTAAATTATCTCTGTGATTTTGGATCTTCAATATCTTAAATTCGGCTCTAAAGTATCCCTTTGAATCTTCTTTCGAATGCCACAGGTCTGACCTGATTTGGATTCTTGAAGACAAAGATATGCCCAAACTTCTACGATGACCTAATTATGGACTAGTTCAGTAGAGCGAACTTGTACGACTTTCCACGTGTCACTGTTTCTTCCTTCGGATTTGAAATTGATACATAAGAAACTAAAGTCTGTGTACTTGCAGCCACTTTTTCTAGAATTCCAATCCGATGCTCAGAGAGAGAGTTATGAAGATTTTCCCACAGTCACCTCTTTGAGATGAAATTTGGAAGCCTGAAAAATCCCTAACTTCCACAAACCCTATCTTCGAAAATGTTGCGAATCAAAATCTAAAAATTTTCCACATTTTTCCTTAGGATTGCGGCTTCTCTCTGTGAAAATTTCAGCTTATGAAATCTCGTAGAAAAAAAGTTATAGCCAAAATTCCACGATGACCTGTTTAAGTTAAATTTAGGAGCCTGCAAAAATCCCTAACTTGCACAGCTCATATCTCTGAAAATATTACAAACGAAGATCTAAAATTGTTCCACGACCTTCCTCAAGATTTCTTCTTCACTTTGTAAAAATTTCAGCTTCTGAACCTTCTTATAAAAAAAGTTATAGCGAAAATTCCACGATGACCTGTTTGGAGTAGTGAAACCCTAGAATCCAAAGCTCTGATACCAAATATTATCGAACCAGCTCCAAAAATAAAAGAAAAGAGAGATCAATGCCTTATAAATAAGCCACTTCGAGGGGGAAACCTCCAATACATTACATAAATGAATAATTCTTGGATGATTCAAATGACCAAAACCTCCTTTCTATATATAGCACAATGTAATCCTAGTCGACCTAACAATAATAATGTAAGGGCACAATAATAACAATATGGGGGTTACAGGAGTTCAACAATAACAATAAGAGGGTTACACTAGCAACAATAAGGGACTATACTAGTAATATAGGGACCTAAAAATTACACAGTTAGCACCCAAAGCACAGTCACTTGATTATTCAATTGCCATGTAGAATGTAACACTAGTTGCCACGTCATTTTACCGCATCATTGCCTCTACCATGTGTCAACTCCAAAATCTTCCATGTCACTCTTCCTAGTAAGCTCTTATGCCATGTGCCCCCTCTAAATCATGCCACATGTTTTCTAATTTTCTATCACTTGTATTGCCCACTCATATGCCACATCATCATATGATATTCCACATTATTTTCCTATAGTGTCATGTGTCCTTTGTATGGCCTGCCTCTTGTCACCCTATGGGGTTTCCACGTGTCACCTTTGTCCTTCATTTTTTTCTATTTTTGCAAAATTTCATAACGTAATAACTTTCTCATACAAAGTTTGTTTGAGCTAGTTCAATTTGCTTTGGAAATCTCTCATCAAGCTCTTCATCATGGTGACCTTTTCATCTCTATTTCGTACTTTTGAATTTTAAGGCATCTTGGATCCTCTCATATCAATCCTCTCCAGAGGGAAGCTTTTGGAATACCAAAATTCAACTTCCTCATCAAATAGGTGAGGGTCTATCTCCTTCGCTTTCACTATATTGATCCACCACGTTTTTTTTTAATGCATTCCCTTAAGGCCCACCCGATGATACTCTACATTTCCTCTTCGTGAAGTCCACGTCTTCCTATCCAGAATGACATCTTCTTGCAACTAGTCCAAATACTAAAGAGTAAATCCATGTAAAATCATTGATGGATGGAACTTGAATACTCTCATCCTAATATATGATCATTGGTGGATCATATAGTTTCAATTTCTCCACATTTACAACTAAATGGATCTGCATGTAAGGTGGTATATCTAAGTAGAAATCATTAGCGAAAATATTCTCAAAAATATTAAATGGGCCATATCATATTGGCTTGATATTTTTACCGTCCCCTTCTAACCTATCTTTGCTTATATGTAGCCAAAGTCGATCACCAACTTGGATGATCCATGCAATGTTCATCATGCCTAGCTTTGTTTTAGGCTTGTATCTTCTCCAATTATTCCTATACTATCTGATGCACCATTGGAATATTTTGAATGAATTTCAGGGTATTTCTTCATCCCTTTTCTCATTGGAATCAAGATCTTTCACAAAAATCAAATCCAATGGAGACTTTGAAAAGTACTCAAAACAAGTTTCAAATGTAGAGCTTTGTGTAGAAGAACTAAATGCTTGATTGCAGGCATGTTACACAATGTATTTTTTCATCCTAAAGCTTTGCATGTTTACTGAATTATCCTTGAAGCAAATGTACCATTGTACTATTGACTACCTTTGTATTTTTGTCATTCTATGGATGAAAAGTATTAATTTTCTCTAGCTTCGTGTCCATCAATATTCAAAAGCTCGACCAAAATTCTCACAAAAATTGGGAATCCTAATCTAAAATAATTAAAGTGGGCAATCCAAAGTGAACCCAAACATGTTTTTAAAATAAGTGTGTGGCTTGTTCAGTTGTTACTTGCTTCTTACAATGCATCAAAATACACATTTTGTTGAAACTAGCCACATTGAGTTGTTGCATTAAAACTGCTCCCACAACATATCCACTTGCATTTGTCTCTATCTCAAATGATTGTTGCAAGTTTGGAAATTCTAATGTTGGTGTTGTGCTAATACAATTTTGCAAATATCTAGAGGAACCACATATAATTCAACCTTGTCAACGAATTTTGAAGTGATAGAAAATGTAAGTTTACATGGTTTCGTTACTTGTACCTTTGCATCATCACATACCCAACCAAGAGGACAAGGTTTCTTTGAATTGTTCTTCTTATTCGTTGCAATGTATTAAGCTCTGCAGAACAAAAAGAGTATCAATTTTCATATGCTTAATTATCACCCTTATGTGAAAAACCTCACTTCTTCTGCTTTCAAAACTAGGAGATTGAATAAAAGAACAATAAATAGCATGAGAAGATGTTTTACCTTGCACTCCAATAGTTGTGATCTAAGTTTCATCCCCTGAGTTCAATCCCAAATCTTGTTGCACTATGGCAACAATCTTTTGTTTTCCTTTTCCTCCAAACCTTTTATGCCTTAGTTCAAGATGTAGCTTCCAAAAGTGAGTGTCATCATGCCCTTCCTTTTTATAATAAAATCATGTAGTATTTTCCTATTCTTTATTCAATGTAGGATCCTTATTTCCTTTCCCTTTTCCTTTGAATTTTTCTTCAAAACAACTTGGATGGTTTATTCTCTATGAAATATATTTGCACATTATTTCCCCTAGACTTAAGATGAGTAGATGGCATGTTCTTCTTCCAAAATAGTGGGATTAAATAAGAGAATAGTATGGTAATTGTAACTATGCAATGAACCAATGTATTTTAAAAGAGTTTCTAGAGAATATAATGGAATATTTAAATCAATGCATTCTTCCTAAATTCTTCAGTAAAGCTTTGCACACTTTTTCCTTTTCCTTGTCTCAAATTTTTCCATTCCATGATTTCTTTCTAGGTGTATTCTAAAGGATAAAATTGTTTCTTTAATTCATTAGTGAATTCTGAACATGAAGAAAGGATATTACCATTCTTTTTGTTACCTATTGAAGTTTAATTTTCCACCAAACCAATGTTGTACCTTCAATCCAAAGAGAGGCCAACTAAATCTTTACCTCTTCTTCAAAAATCTGTTGAAAATAGAAATAAACTTCTATTTTCCAAATCCAATTATCTAATATTTATGCATTAAGCTCACCATTATACATTGGCAAGTAAAAATTTACATTCAACTTCAACAATGGTTGTTTTGAAGCAATATTCTTACAAGGATATGAAGGTGGATAATGCGAAGGGGAAGGAGGTGAAAAATGAGGAGGAAATGGAGGTCTTGAATGAGGACAAGAAGAAGGAGGAAGAGGGGGATTATAACTCTCATTCTTGACTTGATTGGTGCATTCTCCTCTTCAAATTCCTATTTCATTGCAGAACTCTTCCACCCTTTCCTACATCAAACTGAATGCCTTGAGGAAATATAACTCAGAGTTAAAAATATTATCTCGTCTTGGTTAGGTCATCTCTCCTCTTTGAGTGAAGCTCCATGAACCAACTTTGGTATTATAAGCATCATGTTCACCTTGTCCTTTCTTGACCTTATACCTAATCATCCACACTCAAAAACCAAATCAAACTAGCTTGTTAAGCTTTGATACCAAACTTAATCAAGATCTTTTATTTATGAGACTATGATTTGTCTTCTTAAACAAAATGTGAAATACTAAACCTAATAAAAATCATTGAAAGGACTACGAATATACATAAACTGCAAAGAAATTTTAAAAAAAACACACACACACACAATGAGATTGATAACAAATATCACCCATTGTGGGCTACATCTCTGAGTCCACTTCCAATGGAGTGACCTCTTCTATTATGATGCAAAATGACAACTTTACATCAAATCCCCCAATCTAAAAAGTTGGCTCTCTACTTTGTAGGTGCAAAAAAACCTATAAGAACCCTAAAAACAATATCTCCTTTCTCTGATCTCCAAAAGGACAAAAACTTAGTGTATATACCACATATGAAATGATAAAATCACCAATATAAGCAGAGGGTTCAACCTTTTTGTCACAAAACCATGCTTTGTAGCTGCACAATGACCATAAGAGCCTCTTTTAGCAACCCATCCCTGGTTTTTATCTCCAAAAGGGGGAAAGACTAATTTTTATACCATAAATAGTCTTAATTATGCCTTAAAAGGTAGTTTTTCGACCCTCTATACACAAAACCATGTTATGGCACACTGATAGGTGGGCATGTTTATAAAGTGCTAAGGGTGCGCCCAACCCGAGGTCGAATATGCGGGCATTGCATCAATATTTTATACCCAATGTGTATAAATTTTATATATTATTGTGTTCAAATCAATCACAAGCTCCATTGTGTGGCATATGATTGGCACGTTTTGAATAGAACATTCATTTTTTTTTTGTTGGGGGAGGTTGCAGGCTCAATCCCATGGACCTTCCCCTTTTGGTTCTCTACTTCTAACAATAAACATTAAATAAAATATCCACCCATTAGATCATAAATTATAACATGTGGCCTAACAGTAAAGTGTTATGCTCGCATCCTCTAAGGTCAGGGGTTTAAATATCCATCTAATGATTCTGAGGAGGTTATAACCATTTTTTCCAATCGGGGTGTTATGTGGCACCACATGATTGGTCCATATGTCACTAAGGGATTCATCCATAGTTACCGCCCAAAGAAGAGTTAGTTAAATGCCATGTCATTCTGCCACATCATTATCTCAACCACATGTCAACTCCAAGCTCTTCCATGTCACTTTTCCTAGTCAACTCTTATGCCATGTGTCTCCTTCAGAGCCTGCCATGTGTCTGCTACCTATCCTACTACTTTGAATGCCACATCATCATATGGTCTACCATGTCAACATGTCATTTATGGCCTAACACATGTCACCCTATGGGGTTGCCACTGGTCACCTTTGTCCTTCCTTTTTGCATGTTTTTGAAAAACTTCAAACCAAAATAAATTTCTCATACGAAGTCCATTTGAGCTCATTCAATTTGTTTGGAAAGCTCCCTTTGAGCTCTTCATCATGGTGATATTTTCATATTGATTTGGGACATTTTAATTTAAATTCATCTTGGATCCTCCCAGATCAATCCAAATATGAGAAATAATGTTCTTCTTAATATAACAAGTTATATTGACCTCAAACCTGCAGTGTTGCGATGGAATGGAGCTCGCCTTATGGTGAGTTGACCTATGAGCCTCTGCGCGCACCTTTGCACCTCTGCGCTGGGCCTCCTGCCTCACCCCTGCTCCTACGCCACAGTGTTTTCCTTCTCTGCCATCCCCGCAGTCTGCTAACCATTGACTTCGGGGCGCTGGCCTGTTGTCTCCCTTAGCATGGGCTCTCCGGAGGCTCACCCGGAGGTGTCTGCTCCCTCAGCTCAGGCCCGTGCTTTCACTGATCTTATCAGATCTCTGGGTCCTCCTAAACCCCATCCCACCGTCTCAAGATTCATGAAAAAACTTGATGGCTTGCAAGAAGTTGTTCTCCCTCCCGTGCTTCCACGCATGGAGGCTCTTTCCCTGGCAGATAAGAGCCTCATGGGCCAGTTCACTAGGCTCTGACCTTCTCTGAAGATGGTCTAGAGATTGATAGAACAAAATTGGTCAGACAAGATCACAAGCAAAATCTCCATCAGGTTCTGCGGAAAGGGGTACTTTACCTTCCACTTTGAATCTAAAGAAGACAAAGACCTGATCTTCAGAAACGGGCCCTATTTCATGGATTCAAGGGGGCCTTTATCTCAACAAATGGACTCCTCACTTTGATCCTAAACTCGATGTGCCAAACTTTGTCCCTGTTTGGGTGCGCCTACCTCATCTCCCTCTGCATTGTTGGGGGGACGATTCGGTCAGGGTTATTGGGAACGCGATCAACACTTTCATTGACAAAGGTGAACCTAAAGAGAACATGCTCGCCTGTGCCAAGTGTTACACCATTTTTTGGTCATCTAACCTATTATTATTAGATGAACCCAAGTACACCATGTAAGACCAATTTTACCCTAAGTAAAATTGCTTTCACCATGTGAAATAACTTATTTGTTTATATTTCCCGGTCATATTTAACCCAAAACAAGGAAATTAATTAAATAAATCCTTATTTATTTAATTATATCATAAGAATAAGTTATTTAAATCATTATTTAAATAATATTCTTAGTTAAATTTGACTAAAATCATCCATAAATAATTAAATAAACCATTATTTATTTAATTATATTCCCATCATTTCCCTAAAATGATAAATAAATCATTTATTTATTTATTATTTATAAATAAAGGAATTGACCCAAGTCAAAAATCCCTTTCCCTCCAACAAATATAATAAAATATTCCTAAAGGGTGGTTCTAGAATTCGATTAATAATATTTTATTCATGCACCGAGTTCTAGACCGCCCTAATATTTTGTTATAAATAGAAGGGTTTTCCCCATTCATTAGTCACCTCCATTGCATTAGATCACTCTGGATCTACTCTTGGTCACCTTTTCCATTTTTTGCCTTGTGAGCTCCCATTGAGTTCTATGTTTGTCTGGGTTTTTCTACACCAACAAGAGAGAGGAATTTTAGATCTGAAACGTTGAGGACTTTCAAGAACCCATCCCATTGAGGAGAACCGGAAAACATCTTTCTTGTTTTCCTCTCAGGTGCCCCTTTTTTAATGTAATATAAAAATTCTTTCAAACACATTGTTCTTGTCTTGTCTATTGGATGCATGGAGCCATATTTTACTTTATCTGCTTAATGTATTTTATGCTTAGATCTGGATTTGTGCAGTGTTATTTGGATCACTTAATTGCTACTTTATCTGCTTAATGTATTTTATGCTTAGATCTGGATTTGTGCAGTGTTATTTGGATCACTTAATTGCAGATTTAAAGATGTTTGGCAACCATAATCGATGTTAGGGCTATTTGTTATGCGTATCTAAAGTGATATTTTACGACGAAAGATTCATACTAACACCAAGATTTGCGTTGAAGTAGATTTGGGAAAAGGCCTCCCAGAAGCCATCAAACTCAAAGTGGAAAATTGGACGCACATCCAGCAGATTGACTACGAGCAGATCCCGTTCAAGTGTAAGGTATGTCACGAATATGGCCATTTTTCTAATCGTTGCACAAAAAAAATTGATATTAATAGTCAGGAATCAGATCAGTCTTGGGAGATAGTTAAAAAAAAGAAATCTAACCCTGCATCAAACCCTGCTTCTCTGGATGCTTCTCAACCCATTCATCCCCCTCCTCCCTCTTCCGGAAAAGAACCATCCAACCTTCCATCTACCTCAGCTTCCCCCTCCTCAAACCTGTAATCCAACCCTTTCTCAATAATCTATCCCCCTGAAAACGATCCCCTTGACACCATTCCCCCTCCCTCCAATCCTCCCCCCTCTCAAGATCCCATCTCCTCATCCTCCATCCAAGACCTCATCACATCATCCCTTGGCTCGGCCTCCATCCAAATCACCAGAAACTTGAATAAGGAGCATGGAGCTTCATTGGAATCTCATAAGAAGCAGGGACCTGGCAGAAAATCAACAAAACAGCAACAGAATGAAAATGCTCAAAAATACATTGCATTAGGAACCCAAAATCCTATTGAGAACTACATACTGGGGCAGAATCATAGAGACATGCCACAAAAGGAACAGGGAGGAAGATCACCTCCTCAAATTGAATTTATGCAATGATGAAAGTCCTATCTTGGAACTGCAGGGGTTTAGGGCACCCATCCAAAACCAAAGCTCTAAGGGACCTAATCAATCAAGAAAAGCCTGAAATCATTCTACTTCAATAAACCAAACAAGGTGAATCTGACATGAGGAAAATAATCGGTAGAGAAAAACAATATGAGGGCACTCTGTCGGAATCTAGAGGCGCCTCAGGAGGGCTAGCCACTCTAAGGTCAAATAACACTTGGCAACACAAGGACAGTACAGCAAATCAAAATTGGCTCAAAATAGAATTAGAGAACATCACAACCAAGCAGAGAATCATTGTGTATAATGTCTATAGCCCAAATCATTACAGAGAAAAAGAGGTCTGTTGGAACTCTCTAAAGGATGATATGAATAATGAAGAAAACAAAAACATTATTATGGGAGGTGATTTAAATCTCATTCTGCATGCTAATGAGAAAAGAGGAGGCTATTTTGGGGAGGACCCATTTAGAAGACAGCTTGAAGATTTAATTCAAGAATAGGAACTAGTGGACATCACCCCAAAGAATCGCAGATATACCTCGACTAACCGGAGAATATGGAAAGACAATATTATGGAAAGGCTAGATAGGATTCTAATAGTTGTCTCCCTCCTTTCTCACTTCTCCTCTGCCTCTAAAAATGTTCTCTCGTTCTCTACTTCCGATTATTACCCCATTACGTTATCTCTAGCTACTCAACGCCCTCTTGGGCCCATCCCTTTTCGGTACATCCCCTTATGGAACGAAATCCAGGAAGTAAATCAGATTGTTCGAAATGTGTGGTTTCTTCATGTTGAAGGATCACCCATCTTCATATGGGAGTCCAAACTGAACAGGAATAAACAAGCCCTAAAATAATGGGCGACAACGCATTATCAAGAACCAAAAAAGATTAAAGAAGAAATTAAATCCAAGCTGAAGAATGTTCACAGCATTATTGGTTCTCAAGGCACCAGCCAAGACATCCTAACTCAAGAAAAGAACCTCTATTCGCAGCTGCATAATATAAACAGGAAAGAGGAGGAGAAATGGCGCCTCAAATCTAGGAATTTATGGCTTCAAGCAGGAGATAAGAACACTGCCTTCTTTCACAAACAAACCATTGTGCACAAAGCCAAAAAAAATATATCTTCTATCAAATATGAAGCAAGCAACATACAAACTGATCAAGAAGCAATAAAGCAAGCTGCAACCTTGCATTTTAAAGATCTCCTTACTGAGAACAGTTTGGCTAAGGATTATTTGGACCTGCTCCAACACATCTCGGCCCTCATCACTAATGAGATCAACAACTCTCTCAACCGAGACATAGCTGAAGAAGAGGTAGAAAAGCTATCTGGACTATGCATCAGGATAAAGCCCCAGGGCCTGACGGATTCCCAATATCTTTCTACAGAGCTTATTGTGGCCTCATCAAAAAAGATCTCATGAAAATGATACAATGGGAGCACCGGAAAAAAATAAATAAATAAAATAAAATAAAATAAAAAAAGGGATATACAAACTCTACCTTCCTTTCCCTCATACCAAAAGAAAATCGACCATCCTCCTTTTCTATATTTATACCCATCTCCCTCTGCAATGTCTCTTACAAAATCATCCCTAAAATCATGGCCACTCGCTTCAAACCCCACATAAACAATCTCATCTCGGAGAATCAAGGTGGATTCATATCTCAAAGGTATATCTCCGACTCCATCCTCCTTGTTCAAGAAGCCATCCACTCTAGCATATCTCGCAATGAAAAAGGCTTCATTCTCAAGCTTGATCTCGCCAACGCCTTCGACAGGGTAAGGCACTCCTTCCTCCTAGTTTTCCTGCAAAAAATGGGATTTAATCAAAACTTTCTCGACTTAATTAAGTCCTTCATCTCCGGGCCTTGGATATCCCCCCTTATCAATGGAAGACCAACTCCTTTCTTCCAATCCTTCAGAGGACTTCAGCAAGGCTGCCCCCTCTCCCCCTACTTGTTCATTCTTATGGTTGAATCCTTCAGCAGAGCTCTTGATTATATGAGACGGGTGGGTCTCATTACAGGTATAAAATATGGCAACGGAGTTCGAAATATGAATCACTCCCAATTTGCTAATGATACTTTATTAATGGGAGGAGCATCCAATATAATCGCACAGAGGTTTAAAAATGTATTAGACATATTTATGCTCTTCTCTAGAGGCCTGATCAATTACATGAAGAGTTGTGTCTATGGTTGGAATGTCTCTAGAAAATCATTACAGAGCATTGCCAATATCTTTGGGGTCCCCTGCAAGCAAAACTGGGATCACTTTAACTACTTAGGAATGCCAGTTAGTGCCAAATACTTGAAGGCCGAGGTCTAGAACGTGACTATCGACAAAATGAAGAGGAAAGTGTATCAATGGGGCTCCTCGTGGCTCAACCACGCAGGTCGACTCACCCTCCTCAAATCTGGGTTATCCTCACTCCCTCTCTATCAATTTACTCTTCTTCAAGCCTCAGCCAGCGTTCATCTCAAAATGGAGGCAATCATAAGACACTTCCTACGGCAAGGAGGAAAGCAAGATAAAAAAAAAATACAATCTAGTCAAATGGAATAATGTTATTCAAGATCAGGAGCATGGAGGCATATGAGTACGCTCTCCTAAACTCATAAATCAAAACTTTGGTGGGAAGATACTTTGGAGACTTCTCAATGGGAACCACACTTGGTGGAAAAAAGTGCTAGAAGTTAAATACTTAAATTTTCCCAGGCAACACCTCCTGCAACAAGAAATCCCCATTAGACCGTGCACCAAAATTTGGTCTTCATGCAAAAAAGCTATCCCACTCCTAGCACAAAACCTCTCAAAAGTTCCTAAAGGAGGAAATTCAACAAATATTGGTATGGATCGAATTATGGGGAAAAACCCCATCATGGAAAGGCCAGGCACTCAGAACATTCTTTGCCACTTCAGAAACATGGGTCTTAATTTCCTGAGTCAGTTTTCAAAATGGGACACTCATAACCAAATGTGGATTGGATGGAAATTCCCTATTATCCCTCCTCTCCTAAAAGAAGAACTCAGAAATCTACAAACTCATCTACATGGACTAGCTCCTATCAAACAAGATGTCACAAATGGTTTTCGTTGGGACCCCACAGGCAAAATCTTCACCATCAAGTCTTCTTACCAACATCTCTGCAAAGAACAGTATCCATCACCTATCTGGCCTATCTAGAAGACTGTGTGGCATTCCGAAGCCATTCCCAAAATTAAATTCTTCATCTAGACCTTATTGAAAGGCAAAATTCTCACAGCTGACAATCTTAAAAAAAGAGGAGTCATAGGTCCCTCTATCTGCCCCAACTGTCAAAACACAGAAGAGACTATACCTCACCTCTTTATTCGGTGCTCCTTCGCCACCCATTGCTAGACCGATCTCACAACTCACTATAAGCTCGACAACAACCATCTAAACTTGGTAGCTGATCTCCTTCATCACTGGGAAAATAGTCAACCTTGGAAAAACAAGAAGAATAAACTCTCATGGAGGGTATGGAACATCCTTTCGTACACTGTCATATGGAACATATGGCTCTCCCGGAACAATAAAATCTTCAGAGGCAAAGAGCCATCCCACAGAAAACTCTGCAAAAAATCTTGGAGTTTTGCTCTAGAAGTTATATCTGCAAAAAGAAATCACAGAAACGATCCCAACAATATGTGTGTGGAGGAAAAAATCTTCCTCGGCGATCTCTTGTCCAGAAGAAACAGGAACAACCCCTCCCCTGTAACTCATTTCTCTGACTCATGGAAAATTTGTCTCAGTGAAAGCGCCTTCAGGAAATGGATCAAGGACAGTGGAAAACCTACGCTTTTTTTCGACGGCGACTCAAAATCGAATCCTGGAATCACTGGAGCAGGTGGAAGTATAAAAAATGAAGTAGGGAAGTTTCTCTTGTCATATGAATGGAGCCTTGGCTCTTTATCCAACAACAGAGCCGAAGCCCTTGCACTTTACCAAAAAATAATTCAATTGAAGAAACTCAAAATCGACAACGCCATTGTTCTGGGAAACTCTGCAATCATCATCCACTCCATGATCCACAATCGGGCTGCAGCAAACATCGCCCTCGATCAAATGCTCAGCAGATGTCATATCCTTCTGAACAATTTGAAAGGTACCTCTTTTTTTCACATTCTCAGATCTCACAACAGGGAAGCAGATATGCTGGCTAATCGTGCATGCGCTCATTCTCCGGGTCATCTTCTGTGTAATGATACAGCGTATCTCTCCCCCCCTCCCTAATCATGTCCTTCGATGCAACTAGATTTACCTTGATTTTCCTCTCAGGCTCTCCTAACTCCACTTGTGCCCGCAGCACCCCTTACCACTCTGCCCAAGTGATTCGTTTGCCTTGGGCCTCTCCAAACTTGTTGCCTCCCCCTTCAGCCTGACTCTATTTATTCCTCCTTTCCCCACCTTCCACTTCACTCTTGCTCTATTCCCCTGTCGTGGCTTATAGCGCCCCTCCAGATCTCTGCTGGTTGGCTGAACCTTCGCGCCCGCACACTGTGCCCTCCTCCTTATCTCCTCAGTGCCCTCTTCATCCTGCGCCCTCCCCTTTACTGTCTCACCCCCTTTCCGGCCTCTGCTCTCTTTAGAGGCCTCTCCCTCAACCTCCCTTTTCGCTTTCAGGTCGGCTCATCTCAACAGTGCAGCTTCTGTCTAGCTTTGATCAGAATGGCCCGAAGAGAAAAAAATTTCCATTGCGCGGATTTGCAGGCAGAGCTCGAGCAAATCCGTGCCCATAAAAAGACCATCGATGCCAAGCTGAAGAACGACATCAAAGCCCTGGAGGACAGACACCGGACCGATGTTAATTTCTTCCTTTCAAGGGTCCCTTCTCTTCAGGCCAAGTTTGACAATATTTCGAAAAAGTGCGCCCATGCTGAAGAGTCGGTCCAAATCCTGAAATACGTGATAGAAAAACTCACTACACCTAGCACCAGCTGTTTGGTTGAGGCATTAGGGAATGAAAGTCCTTAGAATTCTATACCATGGCAAATCAACCACATTAATATAGATTAACCTCCCTCTTATTCTTATTCATGTCTTTTAAATGCGCTCTTCTTCTTTCTCGATTTATCGTATCTACAACTTCTCGGTATTTTTGTTTTGCATCTCTCGAATACTAAATCAATAGGCATGTAATCCACGGTTGGCTAGCGAATAATTTTCGGAATAATTTCTCTAATAGTGGGAAGCACAAAATATCGGCTAAGCATAGAATGGCTTCGGCTAAGGGTTTTACGCTGGGAGCTACGCAAAACCACAGCCTGCATAGGATGTCTCGACAGGGCTCCTCTCGCTATCCCCGGCGCGACAAACCTCACATCGGCTCTGCGAGTCTGCGAGTAGACCCCAGCAGTTCTCATGTCTCACGAAGGGCGAGACGGTGGATCGGGGGCTCCACGTGAACGAAGGGAGTACATTACGGTGTTTCCCTTGACTTCGAGGAGGCACGGTGCCTTGTTTCAACGAGATGGAAAATACGATCCGCGAGATGGGCTCTCAAAACCGAGAACGAGGACATTGTTCGAGCAGGGGATTCACGGCGGAGCTATTCTAGGGAGAACAACAGCCTTTAAAACAGAAGAAGGCTGCTAAGAATATCGCCCATGGCCATTCAGCTGTGAACAATATCACGAAGGAAAGGAAAGGCAGCCTTTGGCGTAAATGTTGTTGGAGTCGGGACGGATGCGGGTCTCGGTCCCCGCGTGATGGATATGATTTCTTGCGGCCATGCGAGAAATGCGAGATCGATCTCTACGATTTCTCCTCGCCTCGAGATAAAACGAGAGCATCCATGAACAGAACGTCGGAACCTTTTTGCCGGCTCAGAGATAGAGGGAGACGATCTACATGCGAGATGGGGAACGGAAGGCGCTCCTCAAAGTGTTTTTTCGAGAAAAATTTTCGACTCTTGCCTCGGCATAGCTCACCCTCTTGCTTTCAAATCCAGCTCTTACTTCTCTCGGGCAAAACGCTATTGCTTTGGGTGTCTGCTTCAGATCTAGTGCTTAACCTCCTGCGAGAGCTTGAGCTCAGGTTGGGTATCCCCTCAGCCCTTCTGAGACTGACTTACGAAGGTAAAAAGCTCGATGACCCTCTGCCCTTGTCTTTTTACAGTATTGAAAGAGATGCTTTAGTGATGCTCACTTTACGTTTGCGAGGAGGAGCATCTGGGCAGACCTCCTCGGCTCCTACTTTCTCCTATAAAGATGCGGTTCATGCTCAATCCTCCAAGAAGACTGCCAATCCAGCTGAGGCTCCCAAGCCTTTCTTGGTGGATAAAATGGAAGAAACTCCCTCCATTGAAATCTCTCACCCATCTCTGGATGATCAATATTAGACGTTTGCAGAAACTGCCATCATATGCAGATTCAACGGACTATGGCCTCGTACTGCCGATCTATACTAGTGGCTCCACTCCAACTGGACCAACAACTGCAAGGTTTTATTTTGCTCGAAAGGCTTCTTCATTGTCGCCTTTGCCTTCAGCGATGATTACAGGAAAGCCTTAACGGGATGCCCTTGGTTCTGGGGATCAGCGAGACTTTTCCTCACCCCCTGGTTCCCTGATTTCGACCCCTCTTCGGCTGTCATCACCAAGTTGCCCATTTGGGTCCATCTTCCTAATCTCCCTGCTCATCTATGGCATTTCGGTGTCTTCCAAGGGATTGGGGATGCGTTAGGCCGCTTCCTGGCAACGGACACCTCTCGAGGGGAGAAAGGAATATACACTTTTGGCAGAATATGCGCAGAAATAGACATTAGTAAAGGGCTCCTCGATCAGATCAACCTCAAAGTTGGGGACCTTCATTGGACGCAAACCTTAGACTATGAGAACACTGCTTTCAGATGTTGCCATTGCCATCAGATGGGGCATCTTCAGAATACTTGTGCGACATTCCTCGACAAAAAGAAGAATATCCCACGCAAATCCAAATCCAAGAATTGGAAACCATGCGATAGACCTCCAATGGATGTCATAGATTCCTCTAGCTCTGATGAGGAGGACATAGAGGTGGAAGAGGAGAATCATGACCCCCCGAAGGAAATTCCCCCAGTATGCCCAGTGGATTCTGCTGCTCCTCCGATTTCGCAGAAGCGCACTCATGAGTCTTCATCCTCAGATTCAGACAAGGAGACCCCTCCTTCTATGCAGAATAGTTTGCAAGTGGTTCCCGTACAGCCAGATCACAATGGCTGGGTCACAGTCAGTAAAAAGAAAGGGAAAAAATGTCGGTTGGGAGATTCTACCCATTCTGGGTTGACTCCCTAGTCTAGTACTTTATTTTATGTTCTTCCTGTTATCTTTTTGCCTATGCCGTGGATGTTCACTGGGACCGAGGTTGATAGTCTATCATTTCCGGCTCCCTTGCTCTCTCGCTTCGCTTCTATGCAAGCTTTGATTGTACTATATTTCTTTTCTTAATAGAATTAGTCTTATTAGAACAAAAAAATAAAAATAAATAAAAATAAAAATAAAAATAAAAATAAAAATAAAAAAAATAAAAAATAAAATAAATAAAAATAAAAAATAAAAAATAAAAAATAAAAATAAAATAAAATAAAATAAAATAAAATATAAAATATAAAATATAAAAAATATAAAAAAAAAATTAAAATTAAAATTTAAAATAAAAAAAAATAAAAAAAAAATTAAAAAAAAATAAAAATTAAAAAAAATCCACGATTTGGCCATTGTACTCTTTGCGCATATCAAGCAACACTTCTTGTAACCATGGTTGCACTCTTTACTGCATATCAAGCAGCACTTCTTGTAACCATGGAGCTTCAGCTCCCACCCTTTTTTTTTGAAATACAATTAGCATCCGATTTTGTCAAAAAAATATATATATAACAAGTTATGCCTCCAATCCCTTTGTAATAATATATTTGTTCCATACAAATCACAAAAAAAAATCCTTCTATATTAGGGAGAATATATGAATAAGTAAAAAAAAAAACTTCTTGCAAATAAGGGTATCATCATCTAAATCTTACTAAATCCAAATATCCTCATCATGATGGTTCTTTGTAGAGCCTATATTATTTCCATACCATTATGCCTAATAGTTGATCCAAGATTTTATCAAAAAACCTATATGAGAAGCTCTTATAGCTAAGAAGTTAATTAGGAGGTTCCTTTGCACCATCATGAACCTCTTAGGCCTTTTCATTCATCGTGTCATTGACTAGGCTAAAAAAATGTAGCAGACAAGAGATTGATAAATCCCTACATAGGGATAGAGATGCAAACAACAAACTTAGAGAGAGGTTATTCTTCACTTTCTCCTAAACCACATGATCTAGGGAATCCAACCTATGATTGATATGGAGGGGAATACCCATAGCTATATCCAAACTTTTATTGCCTTCAATATTGATTATATGACCTTCAAACTTACCAAAACCCCATTTCAATTCATTTATCTCTAATTATTGATAGCTAAGGGAACTATAGGTGGCTTGTAGTTCCTTGTAATCCATGAAAATGTGAAACATATACTTAGAAATATGGAGGTTTGATCTTGAAAAATTAAACAAGAGAGGCAATCTACAAGGAGTGTTCTAGCCTAAAAAAATTCTGGAGGATAGAAATATTCACTAAGTGATTAAGGGTATTTCCAAAAACAACTTCAAATGTAGTGCCTCAATAAAATTTTGTAACAATATCCCACAATTGTTTCATGGTTGATAGACGAGATAATAATCATGACTAATGGCACTAGATATGGCCATCGTGTGGGATGATGGTGGAATTATGACCTTTATTATTGATATGTGTTGAATTTTGATCGTGGTGGGATAACGAGTCTCAAATTTGACCCGTCTATTGCACCTACTAAACACCCTCTTTGACCTATTACCTTTTTTTCCCTTTGTTTTCTTATACTTTGCTATTATTCTTGCCAATTTCATGCCTTTAGCAGTTATGAGCTACTAAGGCGAATATTTATTATTTCATGCATTTTCTCATCAATTTAGTCTTTATTTTGGTGTGTTCGCTTTACTTAATTAACTATGAGCATTGTAGTGTTTACATAAGTTACAAGATTGATAGTTGTTGGTTACCAAAAACAAATTGTCTATGCATATCAATTTGAGCTACTGGAAGTAGCTACCAAAAGCAGTTACTGAAAGCCACAGCAAGAAGATAGTTAAGCTCAACTTGATATTCACACCCAGGGACCAATTCAAATAAGAGGATCAATGCCACTCAAGATTCCATTTTATTCTTCTTTAACAGAAGATATTCCCACTTGGGAATGTATTTCTAAATGTGCTCTATCGATTGGGAAATTTTGTCCCATATGTTATTTTGTATAAATCTAACTATATTGTTGTAACAATTAATATGAAACCAAAACCTTTACTTTGGATCTCTCAGTCTAAGTTGGGGGCACTATGAATATTATATATACCATTGTATATAGCTTAGTATGTTAGCCGCTGAAATAGATTGAATTTTTCTCGCAACCATCCTTGGAGATCACCTGTTTCGTACTTTGTAACTTTTGATGGCTTAATATAAATGCTCTAGTGTTCACCTTACTGTGATTTAAGAATTGTCCTCATGCAATGCTCCCAATTAGGTAGGACCCCATGATCTGGGATGCACTTGTAGCATTATAGAATTCAGTGTAGTTTTTTTGTTTCGTTTCAAATTATTTATGTAAACATTTCTAGCTATTTTTCCATTTTTGCATTTACTTTACACATGTTGGATATTATATTGGAATGGTGTGAGGGACCTTTGTGGAGAATTAACAACCGAGGGATCCACCAGAATTTGGAAAACTCAAGGACTTAGACCGGTAACTCTCAGTTATTTTATTTGTGTTAGTGATTTCCTCCAACATAGTGTGATTTTATGCATTTACTTGTTTAGTTGCAAGAACTACTGAAATTTTTGAACGCCACTATGATGTCGATCAATAGAATGATATTTTAAGATCGATATTGAATATTTTGTTTAGGTGACTTACAAGTGGTGAATCCATGTTCAGTAAAAATATGTTTGTAACATAGTGTTGTAGTATTTATTGATTTAAAATTAGTCAAGTCATATTTCTTCAATGCCTCGTCAGTTTATGAGCCTCTATTGATAACTTAATGACAAAAATTTTAAGAAATTAAATTTCCCAACATTTTTGGAACTATTGTTGGGGAGGTGCCAAGCAATTAGGTCTAGGTTTGTTTGATGATTAATTATATTTCCTTTCCTGAAGTATCTGAGCATCCTAAAACACAGATAGGTAGGAGTGGTAAGACAAGAGGTAATAACCTAGCATCCACTTTAATGGGTTCCCTACCTCACTGGATTTCGATGATGTTGGTACTTTATGAACCAAGGAAAGGGTAAAAAGGGTAGGGCTAAAGGAAGTTTTAATACTCCAAATAGTGTATAAAAAATAAAGAAAACACCCACTACTAACTTGTTTATAGGAAACAATTTGGACACGAAGAAGGAAGGTAGAAAATTGGAGAATCAAGTGAATTAGGGAGATACATTTGTATTTGGGGTAGTAATAAACAATGTCGCCACTTTTTCTAGTCCAGAAGTCGAAATATCATTTGAAAGCGAGGCAAATTTGGAAGTTGAATATAATCCAACTACTGAGTTTCCACCACTGGAAAAATGAATGCAACAAATTTAGTGATCTAGTGTGCCTCTGATACCAGCATTATCCAAAATATTTTCTTCGTTCAATGTTAGCATAATTTAATCAAAGATATGTAAAAACCATATGTGCAAATTCTTAAAGAATAAGAAACATAAAGGAGACCATAAAGAAAATGCACACAAAATTTTGATAACGGAGTTCATCCAATGTTGACTACGTCTTTGGGCCCTACGTCAATAGTGGGGATGTATCTTCATTCATCTCATCAAAAATCAAATGAGTACATGGAAAAATACATCAATATACTTCCAATTCTGGGAGTGACCTGAAAATGGGCTTATCTTATCCAGAAACAGGCTAACCAATGAAATTCTCTCAAAAAAATGAGTAATTTGAGTATAAACTTGACTATATTTTGTCACTTGCAACTTTCACCCCGCAGTGAATCAAAAAATTCCATAGTATATTTGCTATGGGAAATTCCTAGAATATACAAAAGAATATTCCATAGAATATTTTGTCTCGAAATGTGCACTTCGTAGGGTTACTTCCCTAGTTGAGGTTCTACACCACTTGAGTCCCACCCGGGTGGTTATTTTGGTCTCCTCCTCCCACTCCACGGCAAATGGAAAAGGTTATATATTTTTTTAAGGGCGAAGGTTCAAATGGAGGGTTGTTGGCCCAATGGCACCCCTAGGATTTAGACATTTTTTGTTGCGTCAGTCAAGGGTTCAAACCCCACCCATGATCCAAATTTATGAACGAACAAAATGAAATATAGATATAAGCAGAAGCATAAAGTTACAATGAAAGCAGAACTTCAATTCATTAATAACAAACTACTGAAAATTGTTTACATGCATAATGGAAATAAACTAACTCGGGTGATGGAAGCTTATCTCTAAGAAGAGATGTGGCGGCTACATGCCTCTAAATTGTGTTACAATAAGGCTTGAAGGCATTTTTATTATTGAGAAACAATGGAAAACCATAACCATCCAAAAACCTAAACCTTGGAGATGAAGAGCCAAAATTTTGTGGGCCCCATTGGGGTTAGATGGTACATAAACTTCTTGGGGTTGTAACTTTGGCATATGATCTATGTTTGACGCGTAAATACCTCGTTAGAAATATCTATTCGAGGACTACAACTTTCAGCTATGGTTTTCCCGTTTAAAAAAAACAACAACATATTTGGGGCCTAAAAATGGATATGGAAGTTTAGGACCCAAAAAAATACCAAAAATATTAAATTGTGCTACAATTAAGGAAACTAAAAGAAATAGTAATGGGGGTCCAAGTGGAATAGGCCATGTGGCACCATTTCATTATGCTACATGGCATCACCTCATTGGTCAAAAATATTCCATATGGTGTCTCTAAAGCTGATAATTGGCGTGCTTTGATTGGCTCCTATGGTACTAATGGGAAACTGATAAGGCTGCCACGTGGCAGCCTATGGTAGTGTCACGTGGAACCCTATGGAGCCTACCTGCACAATTTTTTTGATGTTTGTCCCAAACTTAAGATGGGAATAACATTCACATACAGAGTCAAATTGAGGCGGCATTTGTATCGTTGGATTCAGAATGACGAGCTCTTTGATTTGGTTTATGCTTTGCTAAGATTTGAAGACTTCAAATTTTGGCCTTTCGGGATCCTCTTGGATCATTCCTCCCCACTAAAGGAATTTTGGTCATCCAAAAGTATAAAAAATACTACAATCTTGATCTGCATATCAAATGTATCTTACAGGCCACATTTTATTCTCCTTCACCTTTGTACTTTAGAGTCAAAATTGGTGAAACCGGCACTTGTATCCATATGAAAATCTATAGTTTTCAATACAAGTCCATCAAACAAGACCACAGTTTTCAGGAGTTTATAGAACACTCATGTTCAATATTACAGTAGAAGCCACCTTTGATGTCAAACTAAAGTCTAATATATCACTATGTTTCATATATAAGTGATGTTATACATTCATCACTTTTACAAGTTCTAAACAACATGTGATTTACAATGGTGTCCATGCAAAAGTACTTAGAAAATCTACCCCTTTATTACCTAACTAGGTTGATGGGCCTTCTTCCTACAATTGGCTTCCTTGTTGAACTGCTTCATTGGTTGGTTCCTTCACAAGTATTTTCGTATGCTCCATGTCCTTCTTTGGGGGTAGCTCTGGATAGAGCTTCCAACATGTGGATCTATGATTTCCACCATTGTTGCAATGGTTTTTCTTCCTCCATAATTTCTTGACCTTCTTTGAACAAAAGTATTTGGTGTGGATTTGGTAAGGAGAGATTGCCTTAGCTTTTCCATCGAAATGCTCACTATCACTGGAATTTTTTGATGTGCTCCCATCATCCTGCACTATCTTAGACTTATCTCTTAAAGTGTTGAAATTTGCAACAAGAAACAGTGAAATTGGCACCCATAAATGGCTACCATGTGAGGCTTTTGATTTAATTGTCCTTAGTTAAATTAAAAATAAATTGTAATCTTATCTCATAACAACTTGTAATAGTTAACTAAGTGTGGTAGACTTAGTTAGCTCAAGAATTTTGAGTTGAGGGTCAAGGGATAGGCATGTAGAGTGATTCTATTATTTACGAGGTCCCGTTGCAGTTGTAGCACTAGTGTGGTGTGAGTGTGATTAGTTAACTCACATTAATTGAGTTAAAATCAGTTTAACTAGTTCTAAATTAATGGTGAGCTAGTGGAAGATCAAGTGAATTAAAATAGATTTAATTCACTAGTGATCTACCAAGTAACTGATGATTCACTATTAATATAATCTTGCATGTAAATTTTGATGACAACCCAATTGAGACAAAGGTTAAAGACAAGTAAACTATCAGTTGTATTTTTGGCGAACTGCCCAGGTGCAGTTATAAAGTCAGAGCAAGGCTCCATAGGGATTGCACATTCAAGGAAGGTTTATTATCCTATTTAATAGGGATTAATTTCCTAGGGATTACGTGAGCAAGGCTAGGCTAAGGAAGATCACTAACCTTGTGTTGGTCAATTTTTCCTAAGAATTGCTAGAAATTTTTGAGCGGGATCAAGGTGAGACAGTCAGGATAGTGCAGGATTTTCTCGGTGTGAGAAAGCATTGTATTTGAGAAGGTGCTTTCCCTAAGAAAATCTTGTATTGTGTGTTTGATAATTTCCTTTCTCTTACTTGCATGTGATTGAGCGATCGTGTTTTATATTCCGCAAATATAGTAGAAGGATTTAGTATCTTGTTTTAGTACATTACATGATCGGATTGAATCCATTGATATAATTTCTACATGGTATTAGAGTTGTGTTACAGATTTTCTACACAGTATTAGAGTGTCAGGAATCACAATAGTGGAGAAGAAATTCAGGTTGTTTTGAACAATTTCAAATTTGTAGATTTATTCTTCAAGGTCCAACATCAGATCAAGATGTCTTTCAATGGCTTAAGACTCGAATATGCACTCGAGGGAAATTCGAATTATATTGCATGGAAGGAAAGGATGGAGGTAGTGTTGGAGGAAAATGGGTTTAAGGAATTCATAGATAATGATATTCCCAAGCCCACGATAGCAGATGCCCAACTTCTTGATGCATGGTAGAAGAAGGTAGCAAAGGCGGGGAGGATCTTGTGTGAGGGAGTTCGAGATCATATTGTCTCAAGTCTCCATGGCAAGGCGACTCCATATGCTATGTGGAAGGCCTTGAAAGATCTGTTTCAGAATAGCAGCGACCAAAGGAAGTTGGCGTTGAAGGAAAAGCTCATAAATATCAAGGAGGAGGAGGGCGAGATGGTACCAACATACTTGGCGAATTTTACTCAATGTCGAGATGAGCTTGGAAGTGTTGGTGTGACCATTTCCAGTTATGAATTGGTGAGAATAGCACTTATAGGCCCTCCCAAGAGTTGGCATAGTTACCAGGACTCTGTGAATGGGAGGGAGAAGTTACTAGATTGGGAGCGAATATGGTCGGATTTGGTAATAGAAGAGATAAGGCAGAGCACCAGAGATGGGACCTCCATCACCAACAAATAAGAAGCTTGTGCATTTCTGGGAAAACAAAAGAAAGCCAAGGGGAAGAAATCCCAAGGCGAAGAGGGCAAGAGATACTTGTCCAAGATTAGATGTTTTAATTGTCACGAGCATGGGCATTATGCTTCAAATTGTTCACAGAAGAAGGCAAGCTAGAAGGAGCTTGTAGTTGCAACAAGTGAAGCATTGGCTTCACAATTCAAGCTTGATTTTACTCTCATTGCATGCATGGACAGCACTACAATGGGATGCATGTGGTATCTATACATCGGTGCCTCGTTCCATATGATGGGGAATAGAGATCTCTTCAGTGACTTGGAGGAGAAGGACCCCCAAGCATAACATACAGTTTGGAGATGACGGGAGGTATAGTGCAACTGACATAGGTACAGTTACCTTTTAGAGGGAGCCTGGCTCCCCTCTCAAACTAGTAGATGTTATGTATGTTCCAGGCCTAAGGAATAATCTTCCCTCTGTAGTGGTATTGGAAGACCGTGGCTATGTGGTGATGTTTAGAAAAGGAAAATTTTTCCTTAAACACATAGCCACGGAATAGGTGAAGCAAATCGGTTCAAGAGTCAAGAACTTGTATGCTCTCGAGGTTGAGGATGCATGCAAGGCTTTGAGGAGCAAAGCATTGGTTAATGACTTGGTGGTTGAGAGGGAGCAATTATCTCTCAACATGCAGCCTCAGAAGTAGTCTCAAAAGTTTGTGGAGAAGCCACAATTGGAGAATCAGAGAGGAGACCGAGTGGAAGATTCCACTCAAGAAGAGACCTCCAAGAGGGGGAAATTTCGAGCCAGATGGGCATAGGGAGTACATTCAGCTATACCTCCAGGTGTGAGGTGGGGCGATGTGCATTTATGATCCCAAGAATAAATTTGGGCAGGGTCCATTGAGATGGTGTGTCTCATGGATCGAACTTGACTACGAGGATCCCACAACACAACAGTAGCATGAAGGACCAGTTAGATTTATGCAGTCAGATGTCAGGAGGACATAAATCAGAGTGACAGGTGTCAGATACTGGAATGCAGATCAGAGTTGGAAACAGTGCAGAGTGCATGGATGCATATGTCAGCAGCAGCACAGGGAGTCCAGTAGACATGTGCAGTAGCTAGCAGTAGTCAAAAGACTCTGATGGCAGATGCATTATATTGATTTAGTTGTTTGGAGGCTATTCAATTTTAGGAGAGTTGCATGTGCAAACAACACTACAGTATTGTTGCATGCAGAACATTCCAAAGGTACTGGATCGAGAAAGATTGATTCCTTTCTTGTTGAGAGGGAGTGTTGAAATTTGCAACAAGAAACAGTGAAATTGGCATCCAGAAACAAAATCTAGAAAATGGCACCCATAAATGGTTACCATGTGAGGCTTTTGATTTAATTTTCCTTAATTAAATTAAAAATGAATTATAATCTTATCTCATAACAACTTGTAATAGTTAACTAAGTGTGATAGACTTAATTAGCTCAAGAATTTCGAGTTGAGGGTCAAAGGATAGGCATGTAGAGTGATTCTATTATTTATGGGGTCCAGTTGCAGTTGTAGCACTAGTGTAGTGTGAGTGTGATCAGTTAACTCACATTAGTTGAGTTAAAAACAGTTTAACTAGTTCTAACTGAATGATGAGCTAGTGGAATATCAAGTGAATTAAAATATATTTAATTCACACAAGTAGTGATCTACCAAGTAATTAATGATTCACTATTAATAGTTGGATGCATGTAAATTTTGATGACAACCCAGTTGAGACAAAGGTTAAAGACAAGTAAACTATCAGTTGTATTTTTTGCGAACTGCCTAGGTGCAGTTATAAAGTCAGAGGAAGGTTGATTATCCTATTTAATAGGAATTGATTGCCTAGGGATTGCATGAGCAATGTTAGGCTAAGGAAGCACTGATAATTGGTTAAGTGTTGGTCAATTTTGCCTAAAAATTACTAGACAGTTTTCAACAGGATCAGGGTGAGACAGTAGGATAGTGCAAGATTTTCTCGCTGTGAGAAAGCATTGTATTGTTTCATGATTCTTTGACTATGTACAATATATGATAGAGTGGTTTTGAGTAGGTGCTTTCCCCAAGAACATCTTGTGTTGTGTGATTGATAATTTCCTTTCTCTTACTTGCATGTGATTGAGCGATCGTGTTTTATATTCCGAAAATATAGTAGAAGGATTCAGTGTTTTGTTTTAGTACATTACATGATCGGATTGAATCCATTGATATCTTTTCTACATGGTATGATAGTTTTGTTAGATATTTCTACATAAATACTCTCCTATATCCATGGGTGTGGAGTGTCTTTTATCGATGATCTTCGAGAATGTCCCGTCTTCCTTTCTAACGTGGCCTAGTCTTGCATATCGAGGTAGTTCCACAACTTGGATGGGATTCAAAATGCCCTAGCCATTAACTCCTGGGCCCTTGCTTTCATATCCCATTTTCTTCATTGGATTCAAACCAATTCTTGTAGTGTGTTTCTAAAATGCACCAAAATCACTGTCATAATGAGAACATGGAACTGAAGAATCATTGACATTTTTTACCCCAGTTTCGATTCTAAAGTGGGTGATGATGGCTTTGCTTTAACCTTTTCTGGGGCCTTCCCTAGCTTGTAACTGAAGTTTCACTCCATGCTTCTCTTCTCATGGTTATTGTATAAGTATTCTCGGTCTAGAATTTTATTCTTGAATACTATGGTTGATATCCTCAAGTACTTGGAGCCATTCAGTCTTCAGTTCTCTTCTCATATTTGTTGTAACACCTGTTGCAATATTCATCTCATCATGTGAATCAAAACCTAAGTCATTTGTTCCATCACCTGCAATCCCAACAACTTCAATCTTAATCTCATATCTTGAATCAAAACTCAAGTCAAACATTCCAACACCTACAATCCCACCAGTTGAGGCCTTCATCTCATCATCTGAATTAGATCCAAAGTCTTGTTGCACTTTAGCAACAAAATTTTTCTTCCATTTTTCCCCATTCCTCTTTGGCTTCAATTCTAGATGGATTTTTCAAAAGTAATTCTCCTCTCGTTGAAAATGCCAGCTAAGATGATGGAGCTTATGTGAAAATGAAGTCGCTTCACTAAGTGGGCTCACAGGCAAATTCTCGCGCAAAATCTCATTTTTAGACATATGGTTAGCATGGTCCCGGGATTGCGTGATGAGATTCTTGGAGCATTGGTCATGTTGGTAAAAATAGATGTTGGACTCTCATTTTTTAGACCTACAGGTCGAAGTCTATTTTTAGACTCGCTCTCTCAAAAGTAGGGAAGTCAAATATTATTTACCCTTAATAATATTTTAGACTATAAACTTCAGTACATTTCTCTGGAGCACTTCGCCCGAGCCTTGACGGTGGCTCTGCGCATCCTGACAGAGGAATTACAAGCTATTCCCAAGCGTTTGGTGCAGCACATGCATGGTTGACTGATCAGCGTAGGGACTTCCAGCAGGTAAGTTTGCGGAGTTAATGAGACAATAGTGGAGTTGTGTTCGTTTATTTTAGTTGAACTGTTGAGATTAGTTTAACTAGCTAATCAATTAGTTATGAGTGGAGAGAATTAAATATTATTTAATTGCATTAACTTAGTAACTCATTATTCAACTCAAGAACACACCAGCTCACTACAAAGCACGTGATCAATTCAATGGAGACCATGAAAGAGGTAGATGAAAGGGTGGTAGTTAGGGCCTATCGTTGGCAACACTCAGCTAGTATGAGATTTGCACCACACTTGGAGGAATTGCCCATGACGATTGGTAGACGCAAGCCAAGGAGACTTCGTAACCTTGGATCTCTATATAGACAAAGCTAGCGACTTTGCGTAACAGAGGCAAGGCATCATGGCGGAGTTTTGAACCAAGTAACTGCTCAAAAACCAAGCTAGTTTGTGTGTAATCTCTCATGAGATAGATACTAAGTACTTGTGAGGAGTATTGTATCGAGTTTGTTACATGATTTCTCCATTATATATACACAATAGCCGTGGGGTTTTCAGCTATAAGCTTTTCCCCATACATACCGTGTTAATGTGTGTATGATTATTTGATGTGCTATCGCTTGTTTTATTTCCGCATGTTTGATGATCGAGTGGAAGCGATTATGTGTTGCATATGAATTCGAATTGTATGTGACTCAAGATAGTCTCGGTGATAATTAATCATTATTCAGAAAATTTTCACATCGTATCGTAGCAATTGAAGCAGAGATTGATCATCAGAAGCAGGATTACAAACTTATTTCCGAGACGCAGTCTCGCATGCGGGCTGTAGCCTTCCGGATCCATCCTTTCTTTGAAAGGTGACATATCTGAAGAACGCCTTGGCAAAGCTATCTGCATAGATATAATTTGTTCTCACAAATCTAGTAGCTTATTGAGCTTTGGAGGTGAATTCGAATCTTTGCGAAAGTAGCTTTTGTTTTCTTTATGCCGGTAAGTTGAAACATGTTCTTCAATTCAGTCTATGCACTCGAATATGCTCTTTAGCTGCGCTCAATTATGTTGCATGGAAGGATCACATGGAGGCATTATTAGAAGATAATGGACCTGAAGTTGAGTTCATGGATGCGATGGTCCGTATGGCGTCCCACCGATCCCGCTCGAAGTCGAAGCATGGCAAAAGAATATGGCGAAATGTCGAAGGATCCCGTTGGAGGGCGTCAAGGATCATATTGTATCCAGAAACTTGCATGGAAAGGCTTCTCCATATTTAATGTGGAAAGCTTTGACGGATCTATTCCGCAGTAAGAGCGACCAAAGGAAGTCAAATGCTCAAAGATAAGCTCAGGGGAACATCAAGATGGAGAAAGCGCGCAAACAGACGCCAAATACCTCACGAAGTTCACTCACGCAGTAGATGAGCCGGGAAGTGTGGGGGTGACTATCTGGAAAGATGAGGACATGGTCGACTCGGGCTCTCTCTTGGTCTTCTCCGAAGGTCGTTGGCACTCACTATCAAGATAGTGTCAATGGTCGGTCGAGAAGCTTCGCCGGGATGGGAGCGCTTTGGGCAGACATCTCAGGAGGAGACAAGGAGGACTACTTTTTCGAGATGGGATCTTCATCAAAGGGAGTCGATGAAGAAAATTGCGCTTTGGTGGCCAAAGCAAAGCAAAGGGGAAGGGTAAGAAAACTTCTCATTCCGTGTAAAGGGCACAGAAGCAGTGATATAGCGAAAGGCGATACGATGTTTTCACCGCCATGATCATGGACATTATGCTACCAATTGTCCAAAGAAGCACAGAAGAACAAGCAACTGCAGAAGATCCGCATGGGAGAAGCTTCTGCTTCAAGGCTTGAGCTTGACTTTTCACCTGATCGCATGCTTGGTTTCAAGTGATGGGATCGTGTATCGTTACTTGCACAGTGTGCATGTGCATTTTCACATGACGGGAGATCGAGATTTGTTCTCGTATCCGGAGGACAAAGATTTGGGTGTGCACATCGAGATGGGCGATGATGGTAGATACAAAGCAGCACCGTCGTATCGGCACCATATCCTTTCGCAGGGAGTCCGTAAACCCTTTGTATCGAAGGATGTCATGCATGTACCTGGATTGAAGAAGAACTTGATCTCTATGGCAGATGTTGGAGGATAAGGCATGATGTGGTCTTCTGGCCGAAGGGAAAAAGCCTTCTCAGCAGCAAGAAGACTACCGGAGAGACCCTAAGATAGGGTTCAACCCAAGAACCTTATCACTACAGTAGACGATCACAAAGCAATGGCATGCAAGGCGAGAGAAGTGGTGACTCCGGGATGATGAGGGCGAATCGTGGCACAGGAGATTGGGCCACCTTCACCACCATGGAGTTTTCTTGAAGATCCCCCACCCAGTATGTCTGCAGCCGGGCTTCCCTAAGGGCACCCCTTGCAAGTGCGCCCGTGCACGCGTGCAAGGTACTAATTAGGAAGTATAGTGAAATCCATCTTTTCGACGAGAAGGGATAGTCGTGCCACGACGATCCCTCTGTTCGAGAGAGTTCGCACATACGTGGTCCTTTTTCTCAGCTCGTTTCGCGCACAGCGTCGCCGTGTATTATGTGATCTTTGTCGATGATTTCTCTCGCAAAGTGTCGGATCTTCTTCATGCGTAAGAAGAGAGATACATTTGCGTAAGTTCCTGGACCTCTTAAAGCACCGGTCGAGAAGGAGTCGGGAAGAAGGTGATCGGTGCTTTCCAAGGAGTGATACCGGTGGTGAATCATCTCGCTGAATTCAAGGAGCTCTCGCAGTCACAGTGGATTCGTAGAGAGCTTGTCGCACCCCTACAACCCACACGCAACCAGAGTTTGGGCACGAATGCGGTAACGAATCATGGCACCACGCCATAGGGTGGCCGTACTGCGATGTTGCATGACTGTGGCTCACTCACTTCACTTGGGTCGAGGGCATGCAATACAAAGCATAGTATGTGGCAGAACCGTTGTCTGCACAAGCGTTCTTGGCATGAGTACACCGTGAGGAGGCTTATTCTAGCAAGAGGCCCGATATTTCCCATTTGCGTGATTTTTGGTTCTCCCTCATCTACATGCATGTGACGAAGGATAGCGTAGAAGGAAGCTGGATCCGACCGTAGATTTTGGAATATTTCAGGAGTACACCGAGTACACCTCAATACAACTACCGGGGGTGTATTTGTCCGACGAAGCCAAGACTCGTTAGCAGTATGGTGACAGTAAAATTGTGAGGGGAGAAAGCCATGCGTTGTTCGTTGGAGAGAGGGACGCTACACTTCGTATGCGTATGAGGAGCTCGTTAGTTCCCTAGGAGGAGCTTTGCGAGGATCAGCCACAAGAGGAGTGTTCAAGAGGTGTAAGAAACGACGCGCGTGCACGCCAACCATCATAGGGCGTGATGCGCACCACGCGTGCTCTGAGGCGACCGTTCCTGGATGCGGAGAAGGTTGTAGGACCACCTATAGCACAAAGCCGTGCACAGAAAGTCACCGCATTGATACACCGGATACGACATGGCTCTTGGTGAGTCAATGTGTTGTGATCGGGAGCCATCCTCTTTTGAGTGGGAAGCCGTGGAGGAACCCGCATGGGTTGATGCCATGATCAAAGAATATGATTCGATCGTCAAGAATAGAGGCATGCGGGAGATTGTCCCACAGACCTGCGGGGAAATCTCGGGCAGTGGGTTCGGCGTAAGGGATCTACAAGGTAGATGGCAGAAAGTGTCGACGAGAGGTGGAGAAGTACAAGGCGAGATTTTTTGCCCGTGGCTTTTCGCGCATCGAGGGGGATTGATTATGAGGAGACTTTTGCACCGTCGCAAGGTACTCTTCCACACGTGACGATCCTCGTTTGCCTCTCACCCGACACAGATGTGGTGGCACATTCATCAAATGGATGTGAAGACTACGTTCCTCAATGGAGTTATTGAGGAGGAGGTACATAGAGCAGCACTCAAGGTTTTGAGATCTAAGCATGCAGTCGGGATGTGTGCCAAATCTCGCCTAAGAGAGCACCCAGACGGCCGAAGCAAGCACCCTGGGTGCTTGGTACACTCGCATGTGACAACCCATTTACCGCGCTTGGATTCTCCAAGAGTGAGGCGGATCCCCAACTGCGTATCCGCATTTTGGTGGAGGGGGAAGCCGTTGATCATCGTATCGTATGCAGATGATCTGATTTTTGATCCGGCGATGAGCGCTGATACTTAGCAAGCGAGGATCTTGCACGAGAGTTTGAGACAGAAGGACTTGCACCTTCATTATTTCTCGGGATTGGAGATTTGGCGAACATCAAACGAAGGACCTGTTTTTGTTTCTTGTGTGGCAAGTATGCTCTTGGAGATTCTAGAGAGGTTCGAACATGCAAGGTCGTAGCTCGTTGACACCTTCCTCGGTGGTTGGAGGAAGGAGTGATGTACTTTGGCCGAGGTAGGATGCCACCGTTCACTCGACAGCCAGTGGCCGCTATGTATCCGGTCAACACACGACCCGATAGGCGATGCAGTGCGCTAACCGTGCCTTTCGGAAGCTATGGTTAAGCCTACCAAGCTCTTTTGAAGGCTACAAAGCATGTATTGCGACTAGTATTAGAGGCGAATATTGGGATATGGTTCTGGGCGTGTATAGACAGGGGGATGGAGCGAAGCTTTCTCGGCTTCACTCGATGCGTATTGGGGTGGAGTACCAATGGACCGGGAAACAGAGCACTCTCTCGAGGAGCTTTTCTCAGCATTGCTGACAGTAGCCTAGCTTCGGTACAAACAGTAGCTGCAGATCCGTGGTACTCATTTCACAGTAGTGTTGAGTACATGGCGCCTAGTTTGGCCGCATGCGCAGGCTATTTGGATGAGGAAGATCCTCGTAGGATTGTTCATGTTTCGTGTTCCATTTGAGCCTATAGTGATTCATCGTGATAACCGCAGCGGTTGCATTAAACTCTCTAATCCAAACGCATTTCATGATAGGTCCAAACACATCGACATCGTGCACCATCATATCGCAGATTATGTGTCCGGCTGTGAGAATCATGATGCTTTCATATGTTCACACTGATGAGGATCGCAGATGCCGACATCCTCGACGAAGGCGCTTGCTCATGAGCAAGTTTGAATTCGCACGAGGCGTTATGGATAGGGGTTGCGTGATAACCACATATTGCGCTGAGAGGGAGTGTTGAAAATGCCGCAAAGATGAGATGGAGCTTTAGTGAAATGAAGTCGCCTTCACTGTGGGCCCGCAGTGCACTCGGCAGCTAAAATCTATTTTTTAGACTATGTCTATTTTTAGACATATGGAGCATGGTCCGGGATTGGTATCATGAGATTCTTGGAGCATTGTCATGTTGGTAAAAATAGATAGGGACTCTATTTTTTGACTCTATAGGTCGAAGTCTATTTTTAGACTCGCTCTCATAAATAGGAAGTCAAATATTATTTACCCTTAATAATATTTAGGACTATAAACTTCGTGCATACCTCTTCGAGCACTTCGAGCAGGCTCCTTGGAAGTGGCTCAGTGCATCCGGGCGTAGGAATATACGCTATTCCCAAGGGTTTGGTGTATGCACATGCATGGTTGACTTCAGCTTAGGACTTCGTTGGCAAGGTGGTTTGGTGGATGTTAATGATGTACCTAGTAAGGAGTTGTGTTTTGTTTATTTTAGTTGAACTGGTTGAGATTAGTTTAACTAGCCAATCAATTAGTTATGAGTGAGTGAATTAAATATTATTTAATTCATTAATTAGTAACTCATTATTCAACTCAAGAACACACTGCGCTCACTACAAAGGTATCGATCAATTGGTGAGACCGATGAAAGAGGTAGATGAAAGGGTGGAGTTAGCGATCAAGTTGAGCGACACTGGCCAGGCATAGCAGATTTGCACCCGACACTTGGAAGAATTGCCCATGATGATTGCTGCTCGTCAAGCGAAGAAGCTTCGCGAACCTTGATCTCTATATAGACATGCCATGATTGCGCAATAGAGGCAAGGCATCAAGTGAGTTTCGAACCAAGAACTGCTCAAAAACAAGCTATAGTTTGTGTGTAACTTCTATGAGATAGTACTAGGCGTACTTGTGAGGAGTATTGTACTTCGAGTTTGTTACATGACTTTCTCCATTATAATATACACGCAATAGCTGTGTTTCTGCAGCTATAAGCTTTCACACACATACCGTGTTAATGTGTATGATGATTTGATGTGCTATCGTGCTTGTTTTATTCTCTCGCATGTTTGATGATCTCGAGTGGAAGATATTATGTGTTGCATATGAATTCGAATTGTATCTCGATCTCGTATAGTCTCGGTGGATAATTAATCATTATTCAGCAAATTTCTACATCCTCATCATGCCCTTCTTTCTTGCAATGGGTGCAAGATGGATTTGCTTCCTTTTTCGTTTTGTACCTTTTGTTGCATGGTTTCCTTCTTTGTTCATACTTTCTCCTCCTTCTTTCAAGATGAATGGCTTCCCACACTAGCCGCATTAGGAGTAGTGGGTTCAACAATACAAATAATTTCCAAGTAGAAAATTATGTAAAAAAACAAATATATTTCATCAAAGTATCAAGTGAAACTAAAGGAATGCCCAATGCCAAAGCTTTTCCCAAATTCTCCGTGAAAACTTTGAACATATTGACCTCTTCCTTGTTTTCACAATGTTTCCATTCTATCACACAGTCTTTCCGTCGATATCCTAATGCATAAAATTTTTCCTTTTAAATCAAAAATAAATTCATATACCAAGAAGAAAGTGATTTTACCCACATGCTTGCTACCTTTATTAATTTTTCTCTCCCAAAATACAAGAGTGAGTGCCTAGCCTGCTTGAAGATATGCTAACTAGATCTGGATTCATCTTCTTCAACTTTCGTTGTATCCGCATATACACACTTTAACTGGGTCTCATCCCAATTCATTTATATTCTATGCATTAGATTCTTTGTTAAACATAGGCAAATCAAACTTGCATCCAAGTTAAAAAAGAGGCTTTCGTAGAAGCATTTCTATGTTATTATCTATTAGAATGATGAGAATGAGATGATGAAGAAGAAGAACATTCACTTGAAGATGGAGATGGAGTGTCTGTGAGATTCTCCTCCATCTCCTCGTTTTACCAAATCATTGTCCTTTTCTTTATATCTTTCTTCTTCTCTCCTCCCTCCCTTGTCAATTTCCTCTCATAATCTGCAAATGACTTTTTCTACCTTATTTTCCATGGTGTAGAAATATTTATGGAAAGATTGCTTCATTCTTGATATGTGCATCGTCATTTTCCATTCTCCCTTCTTCGTGTTGCAAAGCATCCAATCTCTTGATCAAATGACTTAAGTTTTCCATGTTTGATTTTATCCCCAGGTTACCATCCACTACTCGCAATTCATATTAGCAATAAGGGGATTACTCCTACTACCAAACTTGATCTAGTATGCCTCTCCGATACGCAGCATTATCAAAGATATTTTATTTTGTGTTGATATAGTAGAAAAATTGCATTAAATAGAGGATGTAAAAACCATATGTGCAAATACTTAAAAGTAAGAAACAACATAAAGGAAACCATAAAGATAATGCACACAAAAGTTTCTGACAATGGAGTCCATCCGCAGTGGACTAGCATCCTTGGGCCCCCTGCTTTCAATAGTAAGGAATCTTCATTCAACTTAGCAAAACACAAATGAGTAAAAAAGCACTCTCGAAAAATAAATCATTATACCTCCAATTGGAGCGAACTAAAAGTGGGTTGCTCATATCTAGAAATAGACTTCGACTATCATGAAACCCTCTCAAAACTCTCGTTAGTACATCTGAGTAAAACTTCGACTATATCATTGTCACATGCAACTCTAGCTCCTCATAGATTCTAAAAGGTCTCCATAGTGATTCCCTATTGGAATATTCTAGAATATACTCATAGAACATTCCTCAAAATATTTTGTCTCAAAAGGCGCATTCTCACACATGGTATTCCACCCTCAGTCGTAGGTTCTCGCACCTCGTAAGTTATACCCACGTAGTTTCGTTTCTTGGCCTCTCCTCCCGCCGGAAATAAATGGAAAAGGTTATATAGTTTTCAAAGTGAGGTATGTTCCAACAAAGGGTCATTGGTCCAATGACACACACGCTAGATTTAGAATGCTGTTAGTTAGGCCACTCCGAGGTTTCAAACCCCACCCATACCATATTTTATTATAACACAATGAGTTGACATGGCTCGCTGTTCTACGCACTGTACCAGCATGGTGTTTCGTTAATTTTCGTGCTCTTTGTTTGGGTTTGGGGTTGGTGCCAGGTGAGAATCGCTAGGCTGGGATTGAACTCCACCAAACTCAGAATGACATTTGTTGCTTATCCAAGATTTACCTGGTGGTTTGACTCGGCCCTTTCGGATTGTTGTAGTGGTGCCACGTGGCATCTATCTCCTATCGTCAAAAAAGTTTTCCATATGATGTGTCTCTCACGCCAAAAAGTGGAATTCTATTATTTCTTCTTTGCATCGATGGGAATATGCGATAGGATGCCATCTCGGCATCCCATGGGAGTGCCAGCATGGAACCTTATGGGGTCTACCCTCGTATAAAATAAAACTGCATGTCAAGTTTCACAAACTTTAGATGTGAAAGATGTAACTTTGGTCGAGCATACACTAAAACTAATGAGGTGATCAGTTCACATCATGTCGGATTCCATAACGAACTCTTTCATTTGGTCTAGGTTTCGCTAAGATTTGAAGACTTCAAATGATGTTCCCTTTAGTATCCTCCCTTCGTTTGATCATTCTGGGGGCAGAAATATGACCGAGGGATAACCTTTGCTGAAAGTTAAAATGAGAATGGGAGGAAATTAAGAAAAGAATGAGGACGAGGTAACTTTTGGTTTTCTAATTGTTGACATCAAGTACTAATGTTCACATGAAGAAAACATTTATGCTTCGATACTTTCATGATTTCGTGGACCTGTAAGCAAAAATTGTGGACACTTTTCTTATTTGAATTTGATGGTTTATGTTGTAGCATGGATTATTCGAATGACACGTAGAAATTAAATTTATTTTCCTACTACCCCTTAAAGAATCATTCATACCGTTAGTCACTCCTTAGTTTCCCAAGGCTATGAAAGGGAAAACCAAAGAGGTAACCACATACCAAATTTGACTCAGTATCTACACCTCACTAAATCAAAGAGGGGACTCTCTCAAAAATCAACCTCGACGCCAATGGAAGTGATTGGAGAGTATTAGGGTTTCTGAGGCCAGTTATTAGCTCTTGCAAGAAGGTTTTGATTTTGCCTTTTTATGCATAGATAAGAAGCGCTAGATTAGGAATCTAGGCCAAGTATTCCAAAGGATCAAGTGCGGTCGATAGAATTAGGCAAAGATGGATGTAACTAGTGACACAAATTGAATTCTTTCTCATTGTAGTGTGGTGAGGAGGAAATCATCGTAGAAGGAGTAAAAATGAGCATACATGTATGAATTCATTTTCTTTAGAAGATAAAAAACCGATATGAAAATCTCAAACAAAGCAAAGCATTTGAGGCATGTATTCTATTTTAAACTTAGAAGATTAACACAGAGAAGAACATAGATGATTGCGTATATCTTTCTCATCTTGGTGCTCTTCTTCTCTTAGTTAATTCATGAAAATGAGTCGACAAAGGGAAAGCTACTGATTGATGTGCTCTAAGGTATTTTTATCATTCATGCGCTCCAATTTCTCCAATTTTCCATTATTTTCCTTCAATTTCTCCTCACATGCAACTCATGACCTTGCACCTTCCTTTTTCCCTCGACTTTCCTTTTTATTTTCTTAAATAAATGTGCCAAAATAACTTTTTTCCTTTTTTAATGCCTTAACCATTGCATTTTCCAATTTCCCTTAGCCATAAATAATTGAAATTAACACTCACTAGGAATTTTTTCCCAACATTTAGCTTCGGAATAAGTGTCCCTTTAACTCGTGATCTTATTTTTCCTTTTATTAACTTTTTATTACATGAAATTTTAGCTCGGTCTCTACATAAGCCCTTTCCCTCTGTACTGCGAGGTAACCCTTTGATCTTTACTTCTAAGCTATCGAATCATATTGACTTTTTTGGCATATACCAAGGAATGAAGGTTCTAATCTTGTCAATCTATGTGCCCTCTCCTAGCTTAGATCCCAACTAGGACATTATCTCTAAACACACACTACTCTTGTCACAAGCTTCATTCTTCCATTATATTTCATATGCTTAAAAATTATTGTAAATATTCATTATGTACTCGCAATCATCATTAGGAGGCCAATGAATAACAATCACAACTCTAGTGCAAAGAATTCAAGGACAATAGACTAATAAACTTAATAACGATAGTAGTAATCAAAATAAGAGAGATATAATTCTTATATTTTAAGAGAGTGTTAGCTCCCTCTTGATCTTTAGTCCTCTCCTTGTATTCATCAAAAACTTTCTTGCATTCATCAACAACTTTATCAGTGTCCATCCACATCATTATTATGATGTCATTCTTCTAGGATCTAGGGTTTCATTTTCCGAAGAAAACATTCAATCCTAGGGTTTTGTACATAAATTCAAGTTATTTTAGTCTACTAGAGTTTTATCCAAATGTTCAAAACACTAAACTAGATTCATCAATAAACAATTTCATCCTTGAATTAATCTAAACTCAAGCCATTTTTTCTTGATAGGGGTTTGCAAATGTTTAGCTTTTCATGGTTTCTAACTTCAAACCCTAGATTTTTACAACTCCAATTCACATGTCCACAGTATATTTTGTAATATGAAATACTTCCTTTCCATGTCTAATCGACCAAGCATATTTGATATTTTTTACAAATCAACTTCTTATAAACTACTCATCTTTCTTAAGCAGACTTTTCAACCCTTTGAGAGAGAACTTGGTCTTTTCTTTATTGTGAGTTACACTCTCTTATCCCGTAAGTCTTTCTAGTCAAGCTTATAGATGCATAGGCATATCATTGTAGTATATTACTTTTGTACTCACACAAAGTTCCTTATATACTACGCAAGAATATTGTCTCTAAGAGTGTCTATTAAGGATCTCTTTGTAATGCATACAATTTGTATAATCTTTTTTATTATTTGAGGCGATACGGGTAGACATCACAACGTCTCCAAACTTAAAAACTTGATCTGACATGTTGAGATCATCATGAATACTGTGCAACGATCATTGTGGGTGATGTTACATACCATACATCAAGTGTCAAGCTTTAGATTTATAATCCATTTCTTTATGGACATAATTTCCGCACCTTATATTTATCATTGGCAGCAGTGATTATATTTTTTAACCTCCAACTCATCTTCTTGCTTGGCGAGACCTTAAAATATCCAACACCGAGACCTTAACTTCTTCAACTCTTACTATATTAGAGTCTTAGGATTTTGGTCCATATTAATTCCTCCTCGCATTGTAGCTTGTCTTCTCGTGGATTCATGACTTGGTTACACAATAAACCAAATCAATTTGCAAGTTGGCCCTTTTTAAATAGCAATGCAAGAACTATAGTTTGATCAAACTAGATCTCGCTACCTAGTCAAAGGACTTCTCCTTGAGAATAATGCATGCTCTACCTTCTTAAACATTAATCACATCAAAACAAATTCACATTTTCTCTCAAAAGATTACTTGCTCTTCCCGATATAAGTGATCGACTTACTATTTGACTCATGTATTTTCAGTCCCCCTTAACTAAGGCAATATTCTAAGTTATTTCGACTCTCTTTGTTATATTTTTTAGATCTTTAGGTAGACTCTTTCAACAATGCAAGAAGAGATGAGACTTTGATCTTCATTTTGAACTCGTACTTGGACATACTGGAGTATCTCCATAGTTTTTCCTTCATATAATTATTTCAGCCTAAGCTTAGATTGTGATCATTCGACCTCTTTGAAGCATCATAGTAATATTAATTGTTTTAAAATTCCCTACATTCATGTTAAGCCAACATTAATTAATTTAAAATTAAATATATCTTTATTAGATAGCATTAATTGGATATATTTCCCTGGATGGGGTGACATGCGTGGATGAAAGGGGAGGCAATATGCCATCACCCCACCTAGTGAATGGGCCGCAGAGACGTGGCATCTCTCCCCCTATCGAGAGTAAATAACGCGACGAGAAGCTTTTAACATATAGTCTATAGTATAAGTGAATCGATGTTTGGAGGTGACGCAGTGGGCTAGCCAAGGAGCTTGAAGTGTGTGGGGGAGTGTTGAAGTTGGAGGCTTTGCGTATGGCTTTTATTACTTAGGGAGATATGTAGAGAGTGAAATTGCAGGGGAATTGGAGAGCCAGACCACACTGACAAAGGGTCAAGCATGGGGAGGATTATATCTTTGAGTGGCTATGGGAGGCCGGCATAGCACTAACTCCTATATAGAAAAGCAATTGTGGTAACTCAAATACAAGGAAGCTCACTGTGTTGGTAAGGATAGGGACATTTCCAACTTCTCGAGATGATGGGGAACAACATATACAAAAAATTAGTAGAAAAATTTCTTGCCTAATTGCAACAACTCGGAAATTTTTTTCTTTCTAACCGTAAATTAATTATGCAGCTTTATTTATGTTTACAATACAACAATTAATAAATCACACCCAAATTTTCACCATATAAATAATTCGGAAAATAACATGTTGGAAACCGAGAAATAATATGCACAAACACAATAAAATTCTGACATGTATATTTTTTGGACAATTTTCCCCCTTAAAAACTCAATGGGGAAAATCAGCTGCAGAACAACTCGAGGGTTTTATTATTACAGGGCAGAGTGAAATTACATGAGTACTAAATAAAATGGACACTAAACTCGGATATGTTAGGAATTTACCTTCCTCCACAAAAAATCCTAGCCTCGAACTCAGCCACATAAAATTGCTCGTAAAACCCATGCGTCAACCTTCGCAAAGAACTTGCGCAATCCAAACTCGAAGCAGGGCCCTTCAGAACTTCTTTTAAACCACAAATATTCGGGTACATGTAGTTGTTGTCTGGAAGTCACCCGGCCGTACTCCTCTCGGAAATCTTTTCTTCGCACTCCAACACCTCGACACACCCTTTTCCTTCAACTAAATCGAATTGCTTTCTTGAGGTTACTACGTAGCATTCTCATGCATCCTCCTAAATAAATAATACGACCTCCCTCTTTCGGCTCTATGGAACTATAAATATCCTTCCGGAATCGTTGTCTCTACTCCCTATGCGGCGTCTCTTCTATCTCGAACTCTCTTCCTTCCTCTGCCGACCTTTGAGGGCCGTATAACTCGACTTCTCTCAAGGAACTTGCACCACCAAGCTCTCTCACTCATGTGTGTCCATCGTCAACTCCCATCGACCTCCCCTCTCCTTATAATCTCTAGTTGGTTCACTAATGACAATCATTAAATCTTTATCGATTGTTGAAATCGATTTATGATGTTGATCCATGTGAGTTTTTATAGAAATCTCACTTCCTCAATTAATTGTTGTTAATTAATCATTTTCCCTAAGTTAGACTTAGGGAAAAAATTAATTATTGGTTAATTAACTTAATTAAGGCATTTCTAAGTGGGTTTTCTCTCTTAAAAAAAATTTCCGGGGTTTAGGAGTCTCAGTGTTTCTCTATCCTCTCTCACAAACCACTTCTAGACTATGAACACCCATATCTGATGCTACAAAAACTAACACTCCCCACAGTGAGGAAGGTGTTCTCCATCCATATCCATAACATCCTTCCATACATGTTGCCAATGTTTGACACAACAAAGTGAAAAACTCATTCATGCCTACAAACTTCGCGCAACTCGATGATCTCTCCACTCTGAAGAGCCGAATCTACTCCGCATTTAGCGCTACATGCTTAAACTACACCGTAAAACCTATATTGTTGCAAACTCGCCATCGCATCGCAGCCCAACAACACCCTTCACAAGTTGTTGATGTTGCTGCAACTACTACGACTCGAGATCCAAAATCCGAATATTGAGTCCTTAGCCATCGAAAATAGGTTCTCCACTATACCCATCTCGCTGCTCTAAAAATATACAAACTTACCCTCCCTCGAGCTTTTGTGAGTATATCCTCGCATCCTACTCTTCTATGGGAACATATTGTAGTTGGACCGTTGCAATAAACACACAATCTATGATTAAATGACATTGAATATCTATGTGTTTTTACCTTCTTTCATGAAACGTTGATTTTCAAAGACCTTTATGCAACTTTCGAGTTGTCACAATAGGAATTGGTCACATCTATACTTCCGTCCGAACAAGCTTAACAAAAAGCTTCCGAAGCCAAATAGCTTCATATGTGGTTGTTTTAGCCGCTCATATACTATGCTTCGCTAAACCCCTTGATACCGACTTCTTCTTCCTATTGCACCAAGAAACAATCCTTGATCTAGCTTCCAAGCAATACCTCAAGAGGTACTTTCCCTATCCACCGAACTCCGCCTACCCAATCTGAATTTGTGAATCCACACACCGACATCATCTTCTTGGGTATATTTTAACTCATACTCTATTGTGTCGGGCAACATACCTAAGAATATGTCTCATCGTTGTCTAATGTACTCTATTCGGTCTCCACCATAAATAGACCAAGAGTGTTGACCGTGAAGTAGATAGTCCTGGGTCTAGTTTTGACTAACATACATAAGAAAACCCGAGCAAGTTGTCTATAC
Organism: Pinus albicaulis; assembly: GCA_034641835.2. Classification (NCBI taxonomy): domain Eukaryota; kingdom Viridiplantae; phylum Streptophyta; class Pinopsida; order Pinales; family Pinaceae; genus Pinus; species Pinus albicaulis. Next base: position 1,779,125,303 of record CM076575.1, read on the forward strand.
AAGGTGGGGTCAACATCCCTATCTCCTCTGTTGCATCTATCTTCTTCCATTTGGTGATCATGAGTGTAGACATGGGTCTACAATCCCGCATCATGAATATTAATATCTTTCAGATCTCTATAGCATATCTCCCTTTGTAACAAGGACAAATATCTCCCTCATCCACCGCCACACTTGCAAACCTAGGGAAATAGTGCATCAACCTTAAAATCCTTCATCTCAAAACTCTCACTTCAAGATTCCTCATTGAAGTCTTCTATGAGCCCCTCGATGACCCTATCAATGAAGAGCTCATCTCACACCACTAGGATGAGTGACTCACTTTCTACCATCAAGCAGTAAAGGTTGGGACCCTACATCATTATCGATTTCCAATCCCATCTCCGCCACAGGTAACACCCTCCTACCAAATTTACCCAATCTAACCAGTCCACTACTGTAAAACATGTGACAAAGATGCTATTATGATAGGATTCGACTCCCCAAATATAGTTAAGGAAGTGGAATCGACAAGAAAAAAAACAATCTAACTTTCCTCATATGTTACAAAACCCGTATGAGCCAATCGTCAACCTCCTTCCAAAGTGCTCAACTCCCCGAGACAACTTGTTATTTGACCCGATCTAGAGCCCCAATCAAACCGATGAAAATCCATCCATGCGGTCGACGCCTCTCAATCGCATGCACAAGCTTGAATCCATGCAACTATTAACTTCTTTCTTTCTGTGATAGTTTTGTGCCATATACCCCAAATTTCGAGATCATTTTTTTCGAGTCAGACCGTGATTGCCTCCCCGCCCGTAATCTTGGTGAAACTTCCCTACAGAGATGATAAATAAAAATATGAAAAGGCCCCTATTGCAAACCATGAACAAGGACCCTAACTCGGACAAGGCCTATCCATGATAGACATTCGTCAAACACATCAAGTGCAAGCGAATGCGTAATTCTACAAAGTGTCATATAAACACATATGAGCATAGGGACTTCATACTTATCATATATTTGTCAAGAAGGTCTGATTCCCTCTCATGATAGCCGCAATATCATCTATTAGGTAACAAGTGCATTCATTGTTCATTCATTTACTAAACAAAACATGATGAGATCCATAACTCAAGTCTAGTCATAAACTACATGCTTCTAACTAACATTTGAATGAGTATAATAGCAATTATACTACAACCATTAACATCACATAATAACCACAGCACGTTTACACATAATACACCGAAGAAAAAGAGATCTTATTAACATATGCAAAATGAAACCAGTGTTAGGGACTTCCACGCACCATCTCGACCACAGATTGGGCTGAACTAAATATTTCTTTTTCAAACCCAATCACCCCTATGCCATATTCCAAGCATGAATGTGGACTCATAAAACCAATCAAGGATTCCTCAGGGATTTATTGCAATCCAACAAGGTATTCCTAGTGGGCCCAAAAAATCAACACACATACACAGGATTTGCCGCAACTCGCTATAATACCTAGCTAAGGGATCACTAGGCCCCAAACAAGCATGGATGCCTTCAATATTTCTCCACCTAAATCTTGGAGGAATTTTCTTTGTCTCCACATATCTAGGCTTTACATCGTGTATCCCACCGAGTATCCCTCGAGTCAAGGGATTCCTAGGCATGTAACATAGAGCATCACTAGGCCTTTACGCCGACGTGTATCCCGTCATAACCAAAGCAAAGTGATCCATAGGCTTAACGAGGGTATTCAAGAACAAGGATTTACCATGTATCAGTGCTCATTAATGGCCAAGGGATTCTAGGCTTTGTGATTTTTTATTGAGACCACCCCACTCAATTTCGAAACCATTCAGCAACCTAGCTCAACGCAAATCATAGAAACCCTCACACCACGCCTACTTCTATCCGAAAATGGCAATCTGAAGGTTGGAACTACTGTCACACCTAGAAAGACTCGTGCCAATGATAACAAGAGAACTAAAACACACACATGCATGTACCATTCATGCGCGAATATAGTGAGGAAATCACACATGCAAATCGACACTCGCAATTAATCTCTGTAGTATCTCACTTGATACAACTTTGCCTTTGCTTTGATATTTTTTTTCCCCTTTGCTTTCTGCTTCATTTGCTTTCCTTGATCTCAATTCTAGAGTAATCCAAGAAAATCCAGTGTGCAAGAGTATGAGAGAGTATAAAGAGTAGTGAGAGAGCTCAAATTGAAATCGACAAAATCTAACACGTACAAAAGTTGTGAATTGATCCGTAGATGCTTTTTTATCAATGTCGCCTCTAATTCCTTCTACTTTTCCATTATTTTCCTTCATTTTCCTTCTCATATGCAACCTCGTGACCTTTCACCTTCACTTTTTTCATAATTTATTTTATTTTCATATATATAAAATGCCAATTAATGCCTCTTACTCTTTCCAAAGTATTTGTCATTGCCTTTCGCCAATTTCCAGCCATAATAAAACCAAATGAACACCCACACTAGGATGTTTTCGCCCAACATTCAACTTGGAATACGTGTCCCATGACCATAGTCTTTCTATTTTTCCTTTATTAATTTTATTACATGGATTTTAGACTGTGTAATGTCATTGTAACTCCTCTCTTTGGGAACACCGTTTCCCGTGTTTTATGACACCTGTGCCAACTAACAAGACCACCGAAAAGCAAAACATATTGCCCATGGAGTTTACAACTTAGCTCGTTGTAGTATTTTTCAATAAACAACATGTTGAAAAGAAAACCAATATGACAACATATACGAACATGACACTCATACCGCTTATCGAGGTTTATAACACAATTCATTGTGGTATTTACATACATTTACATATACATATGCATGACCAAACACAACATCAAAACATATACCAAAACCGCTTTGCCTCATTCGGAAAAATAAGTGAAGGATACATAACTCGTATCCGATCAACCATCTCCCATGTAGCTTCATCTAGCCTAAAGTGCTTCCATTACACTTTAACCTACTATCGATCGCCCGTGCGCAGCATGAGCATCTTTCTATGCAAAATACATTGAGGTTTCGGCTAGAATTCTCCTTCTAGTTCACACCCTACAATACAAACCAATCAATAACATGATCAACATCCATTACATATATTTTAAGCAATGAAACATATGCAAAACATCATGTGACTTTCTACTGCTTTCGAGAGGAAGTGCAAGTCGACAGCTATCAGTATAATCCCTCTCAAGGATCTCCTAAAAGGTCCACAATACCACAGGTGCCGCTGGCACATGACCCACTCTCAAGGATCTCTTTCTCGGGCTTGATGTGAAAGTACACCTAATCCCCAACCTAAAACCTCTCGAGTCTCCCTATGTTGATCTTCGCTCGCATATCTTTTTCCCGCATGTCCCGTATTGCTTCTTTATATTCTTTCGATGACCCACATTTCCCTTTCTTCACATTTTTGCCAACATGTCTCGTCCAACTAACATCTCGTTCATCGGATGACCTCCAAATGATGGGAGTGTTACAACTCGCGCCCATAGAGTGCCCTCAAACAGTACTCATCTCTCGTCGCATTCCCCGGTAACCATTTTTTTTAAGAAAAACTCCAAACCAATGGAAGATACTCTTCCTCCTTTATAGTTGTTGATGCATCACATACATCCTTAACATGTCCTCCAAATCTCGTTGACCCCTTCTACCTTACCATCTATTTACGATGATAAGTTGTGTTAAAGGCCAACTTTGTACCCAAACCTACAAAACAATCCTCTTTTCTAGAACCTGCATGAACTTAACATCTCTCGTCCGACAAAATATTCTTCAATACACCATTTAACCTCACCATATCTATGATGAATACATGTGCTACATCACTAGCTCGAATACGTAGACTTCACTTAACCAAGTGCACTACGTTTGTCAACTTTCTCCACCATAACCAAGTGATTGAATCATGTTGTATATATGTCCTTGGAAACTATGTAATTAAATCCATGGAAATGACCTCCTATTTCCACTCGGAATCATAATAGGCCATTGTAATCCACCCGGATACTTACACTCTATTTTTACTTATTGACAATCTAAGAATCTCGCCACAAACTCGCCACTTCTTTCTCGTATTCAACTAATAGTAAAACTTCTTCTTTCACTTTTGTCAACGTTTTATGACATCTCAGATGACCTAAATATGTCTTAACATGAACTTCACCAATATAATATTCTTAAGCTCATTGTCATCTAACACATAGTTCATGTCCATAACTGATCAAACCATCCACCGTGAGACTGATGAGTCCACATCTTGATCACCTTCAACTTTTGTAACATGTGCCTAATCTTCCCTATAACTCTTATCCCTATTGTCTCTTCCCTGCAAGATCCGCGATCCTCAGCAAATATTTTCTTTGTAAGAACTCATAGATATTAGGTGATTTACCTCGTATTCGCCTAGCTAAGAGCATCTACAACCTTGTTCTCGCTTTCCCTCTGATGTACTGACTCGAAGCATCTCGACAATCTCATATCGACTGCGTGGCCAACCATCTACTTTTCTATGGAATTCAGACGTGGTTGGTCATAAAAGCATCAATCCCATTTTTTATCGTCTCATTGATACCCTACCATAATAAGATAGTGCCTCCACATCTTCAATGCATGGACGATTGTTTCCAACTCAATATCATGTGCTCACTATAATTATGCTCTTTGCTCATTCAATTTCCTTCATTCATAGCATAATACATGTCCCTTTCCCTGTATATGACCCACTAGCTCCTCTTTGCAAGCATCCGTGCACACTCTCAAAAATTCTTTATCTGAACATGTAATCTTTAGAACTCAAGCATTTATCAACTACTTCTCAATTAGTTTTCAAAACTTGTGTGCACATTCTTCTCATCCATTAAAATTTCTTTACTTTTTTGTTGTATGATGTGATAGGATATGCAAAGTGTGAATATTTTTTTTATGAACTTCCTATAATAACCTCGTCAGTCAATCCCCACATAAAAATGACCTTACCCTCATCCGAGCACCTTCCCTAGAGCTTCCTATCTCCTTCATAGATTTTATCTTTTTCAGGTCCATTGTTATGCTCCTTTGGAGACAACATGCCCCAATTAATGTACCTTTTTTCTCGAAAGAAACTACATTTGCTAAGCTTGGCATACACAGATTGGTGCCTTTACTAATATTAGTACTACTCGCTTTAAATTTTTTAGATGCTTTTCCTCATTCTGTATAATATATCAATACACTACACCAACTGAACACAATATCAAACTCTGTCCAAATAAGTGAAGCAACACACTATTCATCTAAGCACATAAGAGTAGTTGGAGAATTAGTCAAACCAATTGGAATTCACAACAAACTCTTAATGCCCATACTCGGAAATCCAGAAATTTTTCTTGTAAATGTCCCTCTTTCTTTTCGATGCGTACTTTCGATGGCATCCCGTATCTCAAATCACATTCGAGAACATTGTTTCTCTCTTCGAATCGATCAAACAAGTCACTCAATCCTCAAATACCAAAAGGATACTGTTCTTGATGGTTACCTTGTTCAACCGACCGTAATCAATGCACAGCTCCTCGATAGTACCATCTCTTCTTCTTTAAAAACAACACTCGGTGCACCCCACAATGACACTAATTTGGCTCTAATGTGTATCCTTGTCAATCAGTTATACTTTTCTAGCCGCAACTTCAATTCCACTAACTTTGGAGCGATCATCTCTATACTGTGCCTTCGATGTTGCGTGCTTTCTCGGGTACCAACTCAATAGAAAATTCGCACTTCATGAGGTAGCAACTTTGAAATATAGCGTGCGTAAATACATCACGGAACCGTTGTAAAATTGCAGCTACCTATTCAAAACCTCTCGTATCCTTAACATCCTTACCTTTATCATTGGAGATATGCGCTCAATAGTAACACACACCATTCGTGCGGGATCGTGATTTGCCTACATATTTATCACCATCCTAACCGATGTTGGCTTCTTCTTACCCCTACAATATTCCATGTTCCCATCGTCATCAAAGCACTCGAATAGCCTTATCATAACAATCCACTCTTGGCTTCATGAAGATACAACCATCCATAGGGCCCAACATCATATTGTATGATCTCATAAGTAACCATGCCCTCTACATCTTTCGACTTCTTCAAATCTCCATCAAATGTAGGTGGCTTAGATTTCTTGAGCTCGCCCAGAAAATATCCCTCTATCACTCCCTCCTCGTAAGGATGATAAACGAGCGACTGATCATGATAGGCAAATATAGGTTTCTGTGGTGTAGATTTTGTGATAGAGGTTTCCGAATGTCCAGTCTCCATTTTTAGTCTACGTTTCTTAGTCTAGAACAAGACCCGCAGACAAAACCTACCACCCATCACGTACAATTTTTTAGGAAAACTAGACTCTACCTTCTCTTTTCGAATTTTTACCCTAGTTTTTTCAAGGTTACGCGCACCTAAATCTAGATGTCCCTTCCTGCAGGCATTTCGCAATAATTTGTAGGTTTTTGTGGTGTAGATTCTATAATAGAGGTTTCATAATGTCCATAGTCTCCATTTTTTAGTCTATGTTTTCTGAGTCTAGAACAAGACTCATCACTTGTGGACAAAACTTGCCTCAACTTCTTTCAATTTCGAATTTTTACCTCCTATGTTTTTTTCGAGGTTACGCACATGACTCAATCCGTATGTCCTTTCCGTATTGCAGTGGTATCAATAAAATTTTTAGGTTTCTGTGGTGCAGATTTTGTGATAGAGGTTTTAGAATGTCCATAGTCTCCATTTTTTAGTCTACGTTTCTGTAGTTTAGAACAAGACTCGTCATCGTGACAAAAATCGCCTTTCGAATTTTTACCCTAGTTTTTTCTAGATTACGCACTTTCAATCCAGCATTTCCCTTTCGTACAAGGTATCAATAAAAATTTGTAGGTTTCTCGTGTGTATATTTTGTGAGTAGAGGTCTCTTAATGTCCATACCATTTTTTAGGGCTACGTCTTTCGAGTCTAGAACAAGACTTGCATCATCAGGACAAAACCTCCTATACTTGCTTTAACCATAACTAGAATAGAAATCATGTCCATCACCTATCTTATCTAGTGTATCCAAGAACCTCGTCATCCCTAATCGTGTCATCTCTATCTCACCCATGACCACCATGAGACCGACTCGCATATGCTCCATTAGTCTGTCCTCCTTTCCATGATTGACCCCTATGTACCTCGCTTCCTGTATATGATAGACTCTCGAAGGATGACCGCAATAACTTATGCTTATTTCTCCTATGCCTCGAATGATTTTTTCATTATCTTCCTTGCGAATTCTTACTTTTTGCCTTCAAAATTCTCAAAGTGTTCGTTATATCGGGAGAGTACCTATCACACAAGTTGCATACATCTAATCTATAGGTAGAATCTCATGCATTGTGGTAGTCTACCATCTTGCTAGTCATCTTTGTTATTCTTCTTGAAAATATGATTTTTCCATGTCAACGAAATAAACATATAAACATAACCAACATACCTGCAGCATAGTTTAGGGGGAGGACAGATCATTGTCCGCAAGATCAACCAGGATGTAGCACCATATACATGTATCATCATAATCATAATCAATATATCAATATAATTTCAATCATCATCTAATTACCATGCATGACAATACCAATCGCGTATCATGACCTTTCGCAAGTATGACAACTCATATCCATGACAATGCATGCACACATCCACATGGAAAACAAGCATTCACAACAAATTCATATTCAACTACCATGCATTCACGTATGAACACATCATGATAAAAAACATCATCAACTTCTACAGAGTTAACACAATTGCATACAATGACCATCACCATGTATACATAACAAGAACAGTGCGTAAAACAAGCATGCATGCATGCATGCACATTCATATTCCACCAATCCATTCCAAGGCGGGTGAACCATGATCGTACCACTTTATGGTGGTATCGTATATCACACAAAGAGAACGAAAACCGTACACCATCTAAAGAGAATGAAACTTCGCTTGATACTACTTTGTAAGACCCTCCTCTCCATTTACCCAAGCTAATCATTCCACTGGGTAAACATGTGACGAAGAGTTACCATGATATGATTCAACTCCCCCAAGCAGGTAGTTAGAGGAAGTGGACCAACATGACCTTCCTCGTATGACTACAAGACCTTCAAGAGGCAACCAACCTCTTCTAGTGTTCAATCCATGAGACAGGACAATTCTTTTTTTACTAATCTAGAGCTAAATTCACGACCGATGACAAGTCATTCATGTATGTTAAAGCCCTCCAAATGCCGCATGCACAAGCTTGCATCCATGTGACTCGCAGTTTTCTAGGTAATTCCTGGTGCACAATAACCTCGGATTTTGAGCCACTCGAGGCCAAGACACAAGCCTCCGCCACAACTTGAAGAAACTCTCGTAGATGATAGATAACAAGATGACAACACCCCTATTGCAAACCATGAACAAGTATATGACCTAACAAGTGCCTAGCCATGACACACATTACATTAAACAAATCATGAACATGTAATTTACAGGTCAGTATTAAATAGATATGATTTATCTTTAATTATGGAAGAAAATACTGTATGTTGGAGATGTTCTTGAGGATCATAAGACTAATACAAATCAACAAATGATTCTTCAATGATATGCTCAATTACTTTTACCTGATGGTTAGAAATAGGACTTTGTGTAGAAACCACAGTGCTAATGTGTACACCCACAAGATCTAAAATAACCTGTTCTTTTTCATTATTCTCCTCTTCTTGATTAGTTTCAGGCTATTGAGTTTATTCCTTAACCTCTAGCTTATCAGTATGTTGTGTTGCTGTTATAATTGTTTCTTATGGGGAATCTCTACGAACATCTAGACAATACATAATTTGTTTCTTCATCAATCAAAGAGGAGGCTATTGTGTGTTGAGTATGATCTCGTGTATAAAAGTGATTAGCTTCTTCAGATTGCTATTGGAAGGAAAAATCATAGAAGGCTCCAATGATCTCTTCATCATCCATACATTCGATATCATAAATTCTTTTAAGATATGGAATAAAACCTTCACAATAATCACAACAACTTTGTAAAAGAGACAAAGAAAGATGACACTTCCCATAATGCTCGAAGAACACTCTATGGAAATATTTAAGAGAACTTAAGCTTCCTTCTAGTAACCCTTCATACCATGATCTTGCTTTCCCTTCCAGGGTAGCCATAAACATTTTCATCAAGCAATCTTCAGGAAACTCAATCTTCAATTTACATACATGCATGTGAAATCTAACTAGATGTAGAACAGCCTCATCCTCATTTCCATCTATGAATTTGGGCAGATAAGTTTTCCAATATATGTAAGGAATTTGATTTGGAAAACCGGGAATGTGAGAACGATTCATGGGAGCATACCTTCTAGCAGTTGAATCCATCTTGAAAATAGTGAAATCACCAAGAAATTCTTTAATCTGATGGTTTTTTAACAGTGGAGTCGCCATGAAAACTCTAAACTTTTGCATTCTTTAGAAGTGGAGTCGCCAGGTGAAATATGCACAACATTCTTGTGTCTAGCCAATGTTTTACCATCAACAATCAGAGATAACCTTTGTCATTTTTTCCTGCGAAATATTTAACCTTCGTTCCCCGGCAACGATGCCAAAAATGTTATCACTTTCCCCAAATTCCTAAGGCTGACAGTAGGATTAGAGAAAGTTAACCACATACCAACTTTTGGCCAGGTAGCTAGTCCTACCCGGACCAGAGAGGGATCCCTCTATGTCACTTTGCAGTCAAAGGGATGACTGGATATAATTTTTTAGGTTAGTTATGATGCACAATAGATTAAGGTTTTTGTTTGTTTGGAGTTTTGCTGGATAGGAATGACAGTAAGGAGACTAGGTCTAGGGTATTGATCTAATTTCAAAGGTTTAGTTGTATAGGTAAGGGTGAGGCCATGTAGGTAAGCTAAGAAGCATGCTTAATTTTCCATTGTGTATAGATTGAAATGAGAAGGAATCAAGATGAGCATTAAACTGAATTCATTCATCAAAAGAGCAAGACAATTTCATGAAAATATTATGAAAACAGAGCCTAGAAAGCATGTTTTATGTTAATAAACTGATAAGACTTAGCATAAATAAGAATATATGTTAAATATGAGTAATATAACATTCAACATCATGAATTTTTAGAGAAAAAAAAATTCTCAAAGGCATACCACAGGAGTCTCTACACTATGTCTGCAACATTGTCCTTGATTTCATTGTCAAAAGCTTGTACAATATCTCCACTGCAAATAACAACTATCTTACCTCTAAAATGACAAAATATAGTCTACTTATAGAAAATATAGATCATGACACCTCACCAGGTCGAAATCCCATCCCAAATGGGTCATAAATGCAAGAGATGAGTCATTTCCTAGTTTCTAGGGAGGTTAGAAACCATTCCCTGAAATTTAGCTACAAACTAGGAGTGTGTGTCCATTACATTAATTACACATTCCATCATAAAAGGAAGCAAAAACCAACCTAATAAATCTAATGAAACTCATAGCCTCGAATTTGTGACCATTTCTAAGCTTGACAGCTATACTGAAGGAATCCAATGTTAATTTGTGACAATTGTGACTAAAGAATTTAAAAACAAACTGTAGAAGCGTAACAGAACTTTGGAGGCACTTTAAGAAGTCCAAATTCACTTTTGAAAAAATGGTCAACTATCCGTGTGTGTCTAGTTTCCAGAACATCTTGAATTTTTCAAAATGGACCACGGGAAGGCCTTCAAAAATCAATTCTCCCAAGGTTACTCCAGTGTGTTCTAGAAGCATAATAGTGTGTTCTAAAAGTGTAACAAAGCCCTTTGAGAGGGATTTTGAGGTATTCCCAGAGGATTTTGGGGCTGAAAGTGGTATGGTTGGAAATCTTAGGATGTCTGCTACAAAACTGAGTCCTCAAGCACTGCAAAGCCATGTTCCAAACCCATTAAAAGTTGATTTGAAGACTACTTGTCCAAAATTGCAAAAAATGAGCTAGAGCAAGTGTATTGTTGGCATTTATCACAAACCATAACACCTGTGCATAAAATGAAGGGGGTTTTTGTTCTTTGGCCTACGATTGACAAAAAATTCTTTAAATTTTGTAAAAATAATCCATTACTTCAGAAACTGATTTTGAAGCCAAATTGTCCCTGTTATAGTAGGGTAAGTTAGTGAGATGAAATGGGGGCGATAGGGTTGAGTAAAAATTTCGATAAAAATTCAATGGATAGGGTAGTGCCTTGAATTCACAATGAAAGTGGAGTTAGGGGAAATGGATGATTTTACGGTGTTAAAAACCTCAAAACACGGGAAATTCACAATTTTGACTGTGGGAAAACTTGTGATTTTTTTAAAAGTTAAGTAGGTGAAACAAGGGTTATGAAGTTAAGTAAAAATTCTGAGAAAATTTCAGTGAGGAGTATGGCACCTTAGCTCCACATTTCAAGTGGAATGAGGGAAAATTGAGGGGTATAGGGTTGTCAAAAACCTAAAACACAGTCACCCTATGTTTTCATTGTCTTCACTTTATTGAAAAGCTAGAATGAGGGTTTGATGGTGTGAAACATGTTATGGATGGTGATGTAGATGATAGGAGTGTATATATGGGGCATATGGCATGTAAGAATCATCTTTTATATGATGTTTTAGGGTTTTTAGGTCCAAGGGGTAGGTTAGGGTATGTCATAAAAAAATTTAATATGTAGAGAGTGAACACATGGTAAAACATTAAATGACATAAAAAATATTTAAACCTTCAACATCTGACCCACAACAGTAGCGTGGAAGGTTGCTTACCTTGTGTGGAGGCTACATCAAAGGATGGATGACAATATTTGAGCGTTTGGAGGGTTTTGAGCTTCAAAATGCTGGAAACTGTCCTCTAAATATAAGCACAACAACTGAGTTTTGTATCTCCCAGAAGCGTAACAACTGAGTTTTGTATCTCCCATAAGCGTAACAAATGAAATTTCTGCCAAGACAGAAAGGTAACAACGTGTTTCTCACCTCACACAGGAGCGTAACAAAAGGATTCTACACTACCGGGAAGCGTAACAAAAGGACTCTATACTACCCAGAAGCGTAACAAAAGGACTCTACACTACCCAAAAGTGTAACAAAATGACTTTTACACTATCCAGGAGCGTAAAAAAAGGAATTTTAAAGGATTCCAAGTGGATTGTAGTGGGATTTAAGCTTTGAACTTTGGATTTTGAGCACTATGGAGGGATAATGAAGTGAAGAGCAGCTCTCTCACTCACATGAAAGGGTATAATGAATTAGATGAAGGTTGCTTTGGCTTTTTATAAACTTTCAAATGCCTCTTACCTTTTCCTTTAACACTTATAAAACCTTTTGAACCTTTTTTGCACATGGAAATGGATTTTTCTCTTGACAATGACCTAAGAAGGCATAATTCTTTGAAAATGACCTTTTTCTTTTGCTTTTTCTTTCTTTGACACTTGAAATGACCTTCTTAGGATTTTAAAATGAGACCTTGAGACAAATTTTCTCCTTTTTCATGAGACAGTGAGACGACTTTTAAAAACTTTGAAATATTTCACCTTTTGGATTTGACCCTTTTCAAAACAAGATGAGGTGTGTTTGAAAATTGGAAATGAGTCCTTTGTCTTAGACTGAGACAGTAGGTCAAACTCGACCTCTTTTGATGCTTTGATAGTCAAAATGACTCTTTGGATCCTTTCATAAGACAATGAGAAAAAAATGTTATTATTCACGAGACAATGAAACAAACTGGAGTTGTTTGGAACTTTTAGGAACTTAAGCCATATGAAACAAGAAATATGGCTTTATTTGAACTTCATAAACATGTCTTCTCCTTCACTAGGGTTTTATGGATGAAGTGGAGGGCCACTACCTGATTTTAGTGAAAATTTAATGATTTTTCTAAAGGCAAGGTTGAACCTAGACTTGACCTAAATCAAATGAAATGACATAACCCTAGACCTCTTGAAGGATGATGATGGATATTGACCTTGAAACTGACGATGGTAATGACCTTGAAAATGATGATGACAAATGAAATGAAGGATAAGCATACATGGTTTAGCCTTTTTCAGTGCAAAAATTAATTCTGAGAAGTGGTTTGAAAATGTAAAAATTTAGAACTATGACCTAATGGAAAATAATTGAAAGAGTCATTTGATCACTAACATACCTGGGCTAACACCATGACCATGGTGTTTTTTTGCCTTTATTAACTTTATTACATGGACTTTGACTAGGGTCATTACATCTATTGCAAGTAGTTGTCAATTTGACCATAACACTCCCTAAGAGCCTGTTTGAGCCCGTATAGATATTTCTTCAGCCTACACACATGTGTGTGCCTATAATGTGTTTTGAAGCCCTCTGCTTGTTCTATTTACACTTCCTCCTCTATCACCCCCTTCAAAAATGTTGTATTGACGTCCATCTGGTGAATATCCCATCCCATATGTGTTGCTAAGGATACAACTAATAAAAAATAAGTGTATCTTGCAATTGGGGCTAAGGTCTCCTATTATCTACACCTTCCTTTTGTGCATACACATTTGAGACAAATCTATCCTTGCACTTTTTAATGTTGTCTCTGCAACATACTTAATCTTGTAGATCCATCGAGATCCCACAACTGACCTGCCCTCGAGTCTCGATACTACCTCCCAAACATAATTAGTCATGATAGAACTATACTCTTCTACCATGACATCCATCCACACCTAATGTTGTGTGGCCTCCTGATAAGTGGAAGGCTCTTTAACTTGTGCCACCAATGCTTGGTACTTGTCTAGTTGTCTACATTCTCTCTTGTTCATCCTAAGAGCTCCCATAAACTCCTCTACATCTCTTAATGTTTGATGAACTTCCCTGCCAATTTGACCACTAGTGGTGGTAGGCTCAACCTACTCCTCATCCTACCTCTATTGCTATGTCTGCTGTGAACTCACTGGATCTCCTGTACCTGAGGATATGTTGGTACTTGTATTAGTACTAGATCCCTGTGATTGTTCTTGCAACAGTCCCAGCGGTGGCCCCTATAATTTTCTCTGTTGGTGGACCAATGGAGCTTCTGTTGGCTCACTATAATCACATACTAGCATCTCATGAGACTTCTTAAAGGCTTTATTTCCCATAAAATTCACATCCCATCTCACTATGATCTTCTTGCTACTAGGAACATAGATCCTATATGCATTGTAGGTTTCGATATACCCAACAAAATAACACCTCTCTATAGTCTAATCGAACTTGGAGCGCTTCTCATCTGGTACATGGTAATAAGATATGATACCAAATATATTGAAGTGAATGAACCCTAGATTCTTCCCTGAGAATACTTCTTCTGGTGTTATCTATTGCAATTCCTTCCGAGAAAACTTGTTTTGAATATGCATGGTCGTGTTACATGCCTCTACCCATAAGAATCTAGGTAAATCCTAGTCATATAACATTGCTTTTGGAGCCCCAACTATAGACCTGTTCTTTCACTTTGCTACTCCATTATGTTGTGGGTTGTATAGGTTTTTCTATTCTCTCTTGATGCCTCCCATCACGTAGAAATTTGTGAAGTCACTATCTGTGTATTCATCTCCATTATCTGAGCAAGGCACCTTAATATTTTTCCCTGTCACGTTCTCAACTAGAGCCTTAAACTCCTTGAAGTGATCGAAGAACTCATCCTTGGTATTCATATAAGTAGATCTAGGTTTTCCTGGAATTATCATCAATAAAGGTGACAAAATACTCATATCCCATGAAAGATATAGTGGACATAGGGCAACAAATGTCTGAGTGTATAATTTGTAACATGTTATCTGATTTGTTGTCACTCCTTGGGAGTGTTGTCATAGCATACTTCCCAAGTACGCACCCCTTGCACACATCGTCGTGTTTTGTGCCCAATTATGGAACACCTATCACTGTCTCCTTGAGCATCCTAAGTGCTCCTTGGTGTAAATGTCCCATCCTCCTATGCCATAAATCATTTAGGTCTTTTCCATTGTCACTGCTACTACTGATCAGTTCCATTTGAGTTTTGAATTGCAACTTGTACAATATGTTGCTTCATATCCTAATATGTTTCACCTTCTTCCAATTCTGGTGTTTGATGAACACCTTCTTTCGTATAAAGTGGACATGATACCCCCTATATTGTAATTGGGATACTGAAATCAGGTTCATACCCAATCCCGACACATAAAATACATTTGTAACTTTAGTTATTGCTCCTGAATCCCTCTTTAAGTCAATGGCACCCCTCCCTACTGGAGAACATTTTGTCTTGTTTCTGATTGTTATCTGGAAGTCCATTTTCTCTTCATTATAGTCGGATTAATGTTCTCTAACTCTTGTCATGTGAGCTCACGCTCCACTGTCGATGTACCAGACTCCCTGTGAAGTTGAGCTAGATAAGAAAGAAAATTCATCCTCCAATCTGGAAGACAATTCTATATCCTCCTGAATATTAAATTTATCCATGGCCATACTTGAAGACTCTAGAAAATATACTAGAGACATCCAGATTATAATTTTGTGTGTTGTTTCTCTTCCACCCGGTGTTGACTCTCCGACTGCAAACTACTAAAAAAACCAACTACGCCCAAACAAGGAGTATACTCTATGAAAAAATACAATTTGCTCATCCTCTGCCTGTTGTAATCACTTCCCAGACAATTTTGAACTTTTTCGGCCACTTGCTTCTAGAAATCGAACCCTTATCCAATAATTGTGCACTGCCTAACTATGCACTATGCAACCCCTAAAGAAATTGTACTGCTGCTCCCTATGAGATATGAATTTCTCCCTCTTTATTTATGAGCTTCTTGTCTGTCAACTATGCTCTAATACCATATGAAAATTTCAAGTCTAATTGCAACATATGGAAATTTATTCTTCTAACTGTAGATTAAATATGCAGTTTATTTGCTACGACAAATAACAAATAAATCACACTGCAAATTTTCACCATAAAAATACTAAAGAATATAAACTGTTGGAAATTGAGAAATAATATGCACACACGATAAATTTTGACACAATTATTTTTTGGAAAATTGTCCTTGGAAAAACCCAATGTGGGAAAATCGGTGCATCAATTGAGGGTTTTATTATTATGCAGCAGTGAAATTTTCAGTACAATAAAATGGACGCCAAACTAGAAATCCTCTCTGAGAGAAATACTGGAAAATTATTGAGGGACTTTACCCTCCTCCACAAGAAATCCTGGCCCCAACTGGTCACATAAAACTTGCTTTGGCAAACCCCTGCGTAAGCCTTCTGCACAAACCCTGTGCAGGTCAAACTTGCACTCCTTTGAATCTACTTCTGAATCATTTGTTCTACCTCTAGTTGTCGTCGGAAGTTACTAGCCAAGCCCTCTAGAAATATTCCCGACCTCCAAAGCCTGAAACACCCTGCTCTTCAGCCAAATCGAATTTCCTTCTTGAGGCTAAAGTGCAGTCCCTATGCAACCTCCCAGACAAATAATATGACCTCCTCTCTTGACTCTCTAGAACTAGAAATATCCTCCAGAATCATCGTCTATACCCCTTTGTGTCCCTTCTAGCTCAAACTCTCTTCCTCTCCTCAACCTATGAAGCTAGATAGCTCGACCTACCAAGGAACATGCACTATTGGCTTCTCACTCGTGTGTGTCCATCTACCCGATCAACTTCTAATCTCCAGTTGGATCACCAGTGACAATGATTAAATCCTTATCGATGACTGAGATCATTTATGAGTTGATATGTGTGAGTTTCTAGGGAAATCTCACCTTCCTAAATTAATTGATGTTAATAAATCATTTTCCCTAAGTTGGACTTAGGAAAATTTTAATTATTGATTAATTAACTTAATTAAGGAATTTCTAGGTGAATTTTCTTGAATTTTTTTTGGGTTCTGGAGTTCTAGTTTTTCTTAGCCTCTCTCACAACTCTCGAGACCATAACACCATATGATGCTACAAAAAATAACAATTTTTATTTTATTTTCTTTCCCTGTCGAGGTCAAAGCCAGTCCCAAGTCCAAGAGGATTCCGCATATGCCTAATGAAATATGAAGGTGTTTTGATTTTCCTTAGTCCAATTGGGCAATCTACAAGATTTTGGAGGTTATTACTGGGTGGGACAGTCTCTATTAGCACTAGTTCTAGCATCTGGTATCTCCCTCTCCCCTTTTTTGGATTTTATGTTGGATTTGTACTTTCTCCATGGTGCAAGAGGCATGGTTTCAACCATAGTTTCTAATTACTAAAAGTATTTTAGTAATTAGAAACTATGGGGCAATATTTTTAATTCTGGGGCGATATTTTTTGCCTATAACACTACTTCTAGGGTTGCATGTCTACTATGGAATTTTTTTTTTTATGGTGTAGTTTGGAATTCAGATTCTCATTAGGGAAGAAAAATTTTAATTGTAAAATTTGGTGGACTACCCTAGATTAAATTAGTGTCTATGTATGTTGTGATTTTGTGGTTTTTATTTGGAAGCTTTCTACTGGGTTTGGTGCACTTGGGGTTGACAGTTTATCATGGCAATGACAGTGTGAAGCATACACTGGAATTGGGGATGTGGCAACTCAAGAGGGGAGTCTATGTTGTTTTGTTGTCCTTCACGGTCTACTTTGTATATTTACTTTTAGTTGGTTTAGGGTCCATTGTAAGATATAGTGTATATGCAAGGAGAATTTGTGGAGAAAGAGAGAAATTGAGGGGATGGATCCCATGCATTAGAAATATTCCCATATATTTTGGGAGGATCCCTAGTGTTGTGAGTGTTGGTTCTTGGTCCCATGCCATGAGGGGAGTGGTAAGAATCTTGTGTCGTTCTTCATTGGGGAGAGGTGTGTTTCACTGCTAAATAATTTGTAGGTTGGCTAGTCATGCCACAACAAAGGACATGAGTCTGATGAGGGGATGCATATTATCAATGGAAATCCCAATGAGGAAACACTCAAATCCATCATCATATAGAAGGGTTTACTTCGTTATATTGATAACTAACACCAAACCATATTCATGTAGAAATTATGTAGGGGGAAGGAGAGGAATCACCCTATATAACCGTTTGGTCAATTTAGTGTGTCCTAAATTGCTGCATTTAATTTGTCAATCCGGGAATCGTAAGCTGATGAAGTGTGGCGCACTATATGTGCAAGATAACCTCTTTCTTAACTTTTTGTCGTTTTTGGTCTTTCTAAAGTGAAATGTAAATTCTAAAATGAAAAACAAGTTTGGTTATATTTGTTCAAGGAAGTGATATCCCCTATAATGATTTACCAATCTTGAATCTTTAAAAGCAAATTGAAATTTCAATGACAAGACTTGAAAGAAAGTAAAAGTGTACTGCTGAAATGAAAAGGTGCTGCTAATCTAATGAATCAAAACAGGAAACTAGTGAACATGAAAACCAAACTATTCTTGCTGCCAACTAAACACAAAAGAAACTATGCTTATGGAAATTCAAAATTGCAACAAAATAAATCTAAATCAGATTACATCAATTCATTTTATGACCCTTCATCATTAGACCAGCTATGATTTTCGGAAGTAATCATAAACAACTTGTGTAACTGATATTTAATTTGCAGAAAGTAAACTAATACTAAACCATACACTCATGATTCAATCCCTCACCATCAGTCCAGCTGTGGCTTTCGGAGGCAACCGAAGATGTCATACATGATTTAATATATCTAAATTTGCAGAAAAGAAACTAATACTAAACTACACATTTCATAATGCAGTCCCTCACCATCAGTCCAGCTGTGGCTTTCGGAGGCAACTGAAGACGCTATGAGCAGCTTAATATATCTAATTTTGCAGAAAAGAAACTAATAATAAACTACACATTTCATCATGCAGTCCCTCACCATCAGTCCAGCTGTGGCTTTCGGAGGCAACTGAAGACACTATGAGCAGCTTAATATATTTAAATTTAACTACTGAATCAGATAAACAAAACTGAAATGTACAAAGCAAAAATGAAGTTAAACAAAAGCTATGAAAAGCAAAACTAGCAGCAGAATAATGTTAGTTTCATATCATTAGCCAAAATACTATGAAAATTCCCGGGCTGTCTACCTAAAACCTGCACAAGAAAACTGATCAGTGATTGACAATCATAAAAACATGAAAGACAGGAATGCAATGGAAATTATAGAAATGTATAAACAGAAATGAAACAACTACAAAATATGAACATGTAATGGATTATGATACAATGAATTTTTAAAGAAATGAAATGAGAAATATATACATTAATACACAGAACCTTGGCTGAGCAGGGGCCCTCTACACAGCTTTGGTAATGATCCTCAAACACGAATTAAGTTGAAAACAGAGTCTTTTCACATTAAAAAGCAGTTCATTACAGACTGGTAGTATTACGGCTCAAGGCAGCGTAATCACTACAAAGAAAACATAACAGAGTACGCACATCAACTATCAATTAACAATGATCAACTAACTCTACGTGCGTATACAAACGCTCTATATATAACAGCAAACTGTAACTGTTTCCTAAAGTTCATGATGACAGGGAGCACGTAGACCACTACAGCCACGGATATAGGAGTATGGCCGTGTTGGAAAAACGGATCTATGGAAGGTGGGCGCTTAAATTCAACTCCAGAACTTTGCACAGATGTCAATTAACTTCCACAAGCTTGTGAAACGGCCGTATGGATGTTTCTATGCCACGAAACAGAGTCCAGCCGACATAGAACTCCACAGTTGACTTCCACGTGGATGGCTTTGACCGCGGCTTTCCTTGACGAATTTCATTGAACCAATAGGACACGAACCATGTCCTCGTCATTCCTAGCCTGCCCATGTGGCTCGTTTCCTTTGTAGACACCTGTAGCATATAGTTCCACAAAATAGCTGCGGAAAGTTGCAGCAGCTGCGGAAAGTGGCAAGTTTCCGTAGCTGTATGAACAAAATCTAAATCAAATAGAAAACACAAAAACATAATTAAAAACCATGTTAGATACCCTTTTGCACATGATATTGACAATTTTGGAGGTTTAGGTGAGTGAAAAAGATATGGAAAAGTGTATGGAAAAGAGGCAAATTCGGGACTCAACATACCCCCACTGTGAAGGTGTTGTATGTCCTCATGCAACCAAAATTTTGATACTCTTTGTTCAATTCATGTGCCTTGATACTTCAGCCAGCACATCTAACCCCCTTCTCTTCTTCTTTGGTACTGCCATCATTCTGGGTTTCTTCATGAGGCACCTGAATTTGATATTCACAAGTGCTCTGCTCAATTTTTGGCATCTCCTTTTTAGCTTCTTATTCTTCTTTTGCCAAATACCCAAATGTAATATAGTATTGTCATGGATCTGATGATCTTTGTCCACTTTGTCCTCGCTCTTTGAGTGCTCTCCATTTTCATTTTTGATATGCCGATTCGGCGTCTACCAAAAAATTTCCTCGTTTTAATGATCGAACCAAATCATCCCGCAATGTATGAGGCCAATAGAAGAGGCACGGGCCCTCGTGGCTGCCTTCAAGGATTCTATATAGTCATATACCTCCTGCTGTTTGGGGTCTACTTCCAGTGTCTTTTTCATTGGGCTGTCCCCAAAGTGCTGCAAGGGAGAATTATGTTCTAAATCTGGCCGAGGAGAACTTACATCAATATTTTGCTGAGAATAAGATGGAGTATGCTCATTGTCTGATTGGGAGTGAAAGGAGTCAAGTTCACTAACTGACTGAAATGGACTATGGTCAGTTGGAGACTGTTCAGATGTCTCCTCACCCAAATCAATGAAATGAGGACCCTTAATTTGTGTTTTTCTCAATTTTCCCTTAAGCCTGCTGCTTCTCCTCACGTGCTGTGGTACACTGCCCTTTTGTTCTTGTTTTCCTGTCTCTGCCTTCTTGGATATAGATGATCGTTTTTGAAGAAAAACTAATTTTTCAGATAGTATTTGGTGATATTCTTCTTCAGAAGAAGGAGTTTTATGGACAGCCTCAATAATTTCTTTCCCTTTTGGTATTATTGGCTTTTTAGTTTTGATTTCCTTCTTCTTCCTTTTTACCAATCTCTCTTCCCTATCAGTTTTCTTCATAGTAGTAGTAGAAGTATTTTGGATTTCATCTACTGTTCTTTTCCTTCTACTTCTTTTTGCTGTGCTAGCTGCAGGAATTTCCTGTGTAGGAGAAACTTGGGTTTCAACATTCATTTTCTTTCTTCTACTCCTTCTAATTGGACTACCTTCAAGAATTTCCTGAGGTTCTTCAAAGAAGTTTCTAACTAGGAATTGTTCCCATGTATCTTTTCTTTCTTTTAGCTCCTTTTCAATCAGAATTTTTATAAGGCCGTGGTGATAAAGATGAGGCTCTACATCTCCCAAGTGTTTTTGCACAGTCACAGCCATTTTCTTCAAGCTATTGAATAGAAAATAAGGAAGATTGAGAGTTTGGTTTTCAAGAAAATTCATCAATAGCCTAGTATGATACATGTACATAGAGCCAAAACGGCCTTCACATGTAATAAATTTCTGAACAATGAGTAATAAAGTGGCTCATTCATCTTTTATTGCATGCACAGGGATTCCTCTTTTGAAAACAGTGATATCCATACCTTGATTTCGGAGGATTGTTCTCCATGCCTCATCACTGATACTTTTATTTTTGAACCAACGTTCTCCTTCCTGAAGAAGCTCGTGGTCGTTGCTATTGATGCTTCATTGACCAAAATCTCTGAATTGGGGTATTTCCGTTCGATCCATCAAAACCTCTTGCAAACGCTGGTAACTTTCCGTGGCAACCCCCCGACCGAATAAAACGCAGCTATTTAGCTTTCAACATCTTTTTGTTGTGAAATCCCTCGAAAATCTCGTCCTTCCGCTCTCGTCTTCATAATTTTCCCATTTTATTTTTCCTCGTGCCTGCGCCTTGCCTCCGTGAGGGCTTGCGGAAATGAACGATGGAATACATGGACGGGCGTTGCATCGTGGGGGATGTTATCATAAATGGGAAAATGAGTACCCTCATAAACACGTATAAGACTGCAGACACGAGTGAGAGTGAGCAAAAGGAACGGAATGGAGTGAAACAGGGAGTGAGAATGAGTAGAGTGGGGTTTTGTAAACACGACAGAGACACGACAAAGAGGTTAACAAAGTATAATGCATTCGGCCGCGTTTTGAATTTTGGTGGTTGTGTAATAAATATGAACACGTTTCAATCAATGATTATGAAGTTATGCGGCTTGTAAGAGTCCTTTGTCAACTCAAATACGTATCATTATCTACGGTGGGATATTTGAACATGAGTGAGAGTCGGAATTTTAATGATGAAACCGTTTGTGAATAAATGCAAGAGGATAACATGGAAATCGTGGAAGGTTACAGGACTGTCAATATAATCATTGCGCGTTATGGGTAGAGCTCATAGTTTAAAATTACATAAAAATGTGTTTTTCGATACTATTTGAAATAAACTTTATTCATACCTTTGGAATCCTTGCTTTTGCCTTTGGTCTTCAACTGATTGATCTTCATTAGTGTCATGTTCCATTGATCCTCCCTCCTGCATTTTATTTCATAATTATGAAAATAACAACTAACTGTACATTCTTTTTGAAAACAGAGTAGTAGTAGCTGCGGAATCTGCTTCTGGCTGCGGAAACTGGAGTCAGCTACGGAAACAGATGTCAGCTGCAGAAACTGACACAGCTATTACTTGGATGAAATAGAAATGAACAAATGACAAATGACCAGGTGGAAATGGTCATAAAAATATTTTTATTGATGGAATGGATGAAATGAAGTGGAATGAAGTGAAATGAAATGAAATGAAGTGGAATGAAATGGAGTGGGTGGTGAAATGAAATGAAATGAAAGACATATTTTTTTTTTGGAAAATATAGAGTGTCAGGTGTCCCTGATTTTCACCCCATATTTTCTGTATAAGACTGCCAATCAATGATTGGTTTTCAGGCTTATACCAATTTTTTTTTTTTTTTTTTTTTGTAACTTGAAAAACAAAAGCTAGGCTGGTGGAGAAGAAGAATTCTTCTGTACCAGCCTGATTGCAGAACTTTCTTGAAACAACTTGACAAAATCCTCTTTAGAGAGTGGCTTATGATAAAATTTCAATCTATGGCCATTCACAATAAGAGGAGTTTGAAACTCATCAATGGTCTTGATTCTTACAGCTCCATTGCTAAAGATCTTGTCAATCTCATATGGCCCAAGCCAATGAGTCTGAAATTTCCCTTGAAAATCTTTAAACTTGGAATCAAATAACAATGCCCAATCTCCTTCTTGAAACTTCTTCTCTTTGATATATTTGTCATGCCATTTAGCTCTTTGATATTGAACTAGATCAGTTCTTAGAATTGCTTCTTGTCTGATCTCATCCAGCTCATTCAACTGCTCCATTCTATGCTTTTGGGCTTCTGATAAGTCCATCCCCAACTGAACTGCTATCTTGAAGGTCTTGACTTGGAACTCAATGGGGAGCAAGACTTCTTTCCCATAAACAAGTTCATAGGGAGAATGTCCCGTTGTATTCCTCCATGTAGTTCTGTAGGCCCACAAGGCTTCTGGAAGCCTTTATGCCCAATCTCTTCTATGTAGATGAACAGTTTTGGTGATGATACTTTCAAGAAATTTGTTTGTGGACTCCACTTGACCATTTGCTTGTGGATGGTAAGGAGTAGATCTTCTGTGCTTGATTTTGTATTCTTCCATCAACTTCTCCATCAAATTTGATGTGAATTGGCTCCCCTGATCTGTCACAATTTCTCTTGGAACACCAAAGCGAGTAAAAATATCCTCATAAAGAAAATGAACAACTGAATTTTCAGTAGCAGATACTAATTCTTTAGCTTCTACCCATTTAGTAACATAATCAATACAAACCAATATATACTTCTTTTGCTTAGATGGTGGATTAATAGGTCCAATGAAATCTAAAGCCCATTTTTCAAAGGGTTCAATGAGTACCTGTGTTTGCAATGGTATTTCATTTGAAAGGGTAGGTTTCCCTACTCTTTGGCAGCTATCACACCTTTTGACATATTGTTTTGCATCTTTGAAGAGGGAAGGCCAATAATATCCCAAAGAAAGGATTTTATAGGCCGTCCTTTTTTCCGCAAAGTGTCCGCCGCATGGTTCATCATGACATGCCTTAAGAATATCAGGCATTTCATCTTCCCTGACACATCTTCTGATCACAAGATCTGGCCCTGTTTTAAACAATTCGTTAGAAATCCATGAATATCTTGAACTCTCCTGAATAATTTTTCGTTTTTCTCTTGGAAATAAATGTGAAGGTAGTTTCCCCGTAACCAAATAGTTAGCAATATCTGCATACCAAGGGGTCTTAATAGTTACTGCAAACAAATATTCATCAGGAAACTTATCTTCTACAGGAGAATCTTCTTTAGTATTCTGAATCCTAGACAAGAAATCAACTACTGTATTCTGTTTTCCCGGTCTATCCAACACAGTAATATTGAATTCTTGCAAAAGTAAAATCCATCTTGTCACTCTGCCATTAGTAACAGGTTTGTTCATTAAATATCTAATTGCAGAATGGTCAGTATGAATAAAAGTTTCATAGCTTGTTATGTAATGTCTAAACTTATTAATTGCATGAACAACAGCTAAAAACTCTTTTTCAGTCACAGTATAGTTCAACTCTGTGGGAGTCAATTTTTTACCGGTGTAATAAATGGCATAAGGAATTAAATATTTTTGACCCAACACAGCTCCAAGAGCTGTATCTGAAGCATCCGTAGAAATATGGAAAGGAAGTTTCCAATTTGGTCCTCTCAAAATAGGTGCTTCAGATATTCTTGTTTTCAAAGTTTCAAAAGTTGATTGACAATCAGGATCCCATTTAAATTCACAATCTTTTGTAAGCAATTTGAAGAGTGGAGATGCTATTTTAGTGAAGTTTTCTATAAATCTTCTATAGTAACCAGTAAATCCTAGAAAACTTCTAACATCTCTTTGACAATTCGGAATAGGTAACTTGGAGATGACTTCAACTTTTGATCTATCAACCTTAATCCCATCTCCCGAAATATGATGCCCCAAAACAATCCCTTCAGTAAACATCATAAAGCATTTTTCATGGCTTAATGAAAGGTTTGTTTCTTTACATCTTATAAGATTTTTTTCCAAATTTTCTAATGCCTCTTCAAATGAATTACCATAAACTGTAAAATCATCCATATAAACCTCTACACAATCATGGATTAGATCAGAAAAATTCCTAGTACTGCTCTTTGGAATGTTGCTGGTGCATTACACAACCCAAAAGGAAGCACTCGGTAGGAAAAAGTTCCCCATGGACAAGTAAATGTGGTCTTATCTTGATCTTCAGGTGCTACCTGAATTTGATTATAGCCACTAAAACCATCCAAAAATGAAAGTACTTTTTACCTGCTAATGTATCTAATACCTGATCAATAAAAGGCAAAGGAAAGTGATCCTTCAAAGTTGCTTTGTTCAATTCCCTGTAATCAATGCATACTCTCCATTTACCATTCTTTTTAGGTACTATAACCAAAGGAGAAACCCACCGGCTATCTGAAATTGGATAAATGAAGTTTACATTGAGAAGTTTTTGGAGCTCTTCTTTCACTATCTCCCTAAGATTTGGATTCATCCTTCTTTGAGGTTGTCTGATTGGTCTACTGTTTTCCTCAATATAGATATGATGGATGCAAGTCTTAGGATCAATACCCTTCATGTCAATATACTCCCATGCAAATGCAGTAGAATTTTTTTGCAAGATTCTGGTTAGTTCTTCTTGTTGTGACTTCTCCAGATGTTTGTTGATATTCAATGTCTTTTCTGGAAAAATCTCAAAAGCAGAATTACCAAACTCTTCCATAGAGTAGAGAGACATTTGTCTTGATGATAAATATTCTATGTCAGATTCCAACTGAAATTGTGTGGGGTCATATTCTGAAGTTATCTCAAAATTTTCTAATGTGTTCAGAATTTGACTATCCTCACTAATTTCAGAAATGGTAAAGACAAGTTGTATAGTGTTCTCATCATCGACCCATTCATTGTCTCCTATTTCTGTAATTGCTCTTGCGGGAGGATACAAATTGAATTTCTTTGTCGAATTACCATTAGAAATGTACATGTCTCCAGATCTACAACTAATAAAAGCATCAGCTGTGGCCAGCCAAGGTCTTCCTAAGATAATCGGATGTCCTCCTAGATTACTTTTGGGAGTCAAAATCATAAAGTCTACTGGATATTCCCAAGAATCTAAGGAGACTGAAATATCTTCTAATACACCATCTGGTTTAATAACCGATCGATCTGCAAGTTGCAATAAAGTAGGTGTAAAAAGAACGTTAGGAAGTTTTAACTGTTCCATAGTCTGTCTACTCATAATGTTGATAGCAGCCCCTAAGTCAATCAATGTGTTTGGAATTTCTATCCTATTTATATGTGTCTTGACAATTGGACTTCCTGGATCTACATACTTCTGCATGGTAATTTTTCCCATCATAATGTCTGCAATCTTTCCTACCAGGTGGATTCTTCTTGTGTCCTTTAGCTTTCTTCCTGGTCTTTTGAAACTCAACTCCTTTATGGTTTTGCTAGAATAGGAATTTCTCGAATGGCTTGTAGCAATGGAATCTTGATACAAACATTCTTCAATTCATCTAGAAAGTCATAGTTAGGCAACAAAATTTGTTTTTCCACCCCCTTATCAATTTGTAGTCTTTCCGGAAAAGGAGGTGTAGATGAAGATACAAGTTGCTCAACTATAGGAGTTGTGGATGCTAGCTTTTCTTTTTCTTTTTGAATTTTTGAATTTTGAAGAGATTCTTCCTCAGAACCCTTATTGACTTGAAGAGAGTCCTCCTCAGAGGTATCTTGCTCTTGAATATCTATAGAAGGTTTTTCTAAAACTCTACCAGATTTGAGTTGTACATCGTTGAGAGGAACAATCATATAGGTAGGAAATTGTTGTCCTTCTACCATGTAAGTATTCTGAGGATTCTTATTGTTAGGATTTGGCAATGGCTGAGCCGGAAGTTGATTTGTCTTTTGTTGGTATGGGAGCATGAGTTGAGGATTTGGATTTTGTTGAGAAGGTTGTTGTTGTGGAAATGGCAATGAAAGTTGTGGATTTGGGTTTGGAAGTTGTGGAGTTTGTTGATTTTGAAAAGATGGAGGATATTGATAAAATTGAGCAAATATCCCATAAGGATTTTGCATCCCTTGTACCCATGGCTGATATGAATTTTGATGTTGGGGCCAAGGTTGTTGCCAAGGATTCCAATTTGGTGGGGTTTGAAGATTCATAGGGTTATTAAACCCTTGAGATTGTTGTCCCTGCCAAGGTCTCCTTGCGACAAAACAGAGAGATTCTACCGAATTTGGATCTTCTTGAAAAACAGCTTTGAGTCCAGGGATTGAAGGACAATCCTTGATCTCATGATTTTCTGAGCAAATCATACATGTTTCTACAACTTTTGCATCCAAGGGACATTCCCTTAAAGCATGTTTCTTTCTACATTTCGGACAAAAGATGGCTAAAGCATCCGTTTCTGCTTTCTGCTTGTTTTGGATTTTAAGGGTGTCTAGTTGTTCACTAAGACTCCCTAAGATATCAGTTTTAAAATCATCAAGCATATTACCAATCTCTGCCCTACTTACTGATCCAGTTGCAGATTTGTTAGCCCTAATAAGAGAAGAATCCCTTTAGCTCTTCCAAGCTTAGGATTTTTCCTCGAGAGATGACGTCTTGTTCGCTATAATGTTAAATTTAAGGAGAAATGTCCCCTTTCCCCATCATGTTTAAAATGTCTATCCATTCATCTCTAATGGCTTTTAATAGGAGGGCTTTCAAGGTTTCATTATCTAAGTTGCTCATCTTTGCTCTTTTCAAGTTGTATTTAAATCTTTCAATTAGGTCTTCCAAATTTTCATCTTCTTTTTGCATCATTTTGAATACCTCATCCTTGTGATTGGTGGGCATACAATAATCCAAGTATCTATCCAAAAATGTTTGTTTCATATCATCCCAAGTCCTGATAGATTGAGTGGCTAATCCCATGAACCATTTCAAAGCAGATCCCTTCAAGGTTGAAGGAAATAGTTTGAGTTTTTGAGAATCTTCCATATAGTCATAAGTTCGGCACACTACTTCAAACTCAAACAGAAATGTTTCAGGATCCTCACTTCGCAATCCATAAAATTTAGGGAGAATAGATGGTGAGATATTTTTCATTGTTGCATGAGTTTCCTCATCAATTATAGGGAATCCAAGCAAATTGTTTCCTTCCCTATTTCTACCATTATTTCCTTCACCATTGTTATCTCCATTGTTTCCTCCTCTTCTACCTCCACCTCTATTTATTACTTCCTCTGCCATGATAGTTTCTTTAGAGTCCTTATAGTCCTCTGGTTCTTCTACCAAGGAAGGATGAGAGAAAGTCTCTTTGTTTTCTAAGTGGGTTTTAGTAGGTGGTATAGGAGAATCCTCTAATTCAGCTGTTCCTTGACTTCCAAAAATCTTAAGGCTAGGGGTAGATGGTGGTGAATCCGGTCTATGCCTTGAAGAAGATGGAGTTGTGAAAATCGAACTCTTGGCTTTAGCTATAAACCTTCCCCTAGAATCTCTTGCTCTATGCATGTCATTTTTTATTTTTTAAAAAGTTGGGCTAATAATTCTCTTTCTGATCTTCCAGATCACACTAAGTGCAAGAAGAGAGCATACTTAAGAAATTACTAAACCAATAACTCTCTTTTCTGATCCTCCAGATCACACTAGGTGCAAGAGGAGAGCATACTTCAAGAATTTATCAAGTTTTCCCTTCTTTTATGATTTTATGTGTTTTTTTTTTTTTAAGAAATTGGCTACCTAGTTACACTTCCCCGGCAACGGCGCCAAAATGTTTGGTCAATTTAGTGTGTCCTAAATTGCTGCATTTAATTTGTCAATCCTGGAATCGTAAGCTGATGAAGTGCGGCGCACTATATGTGCAAGATAACCTATTTCTTAACTTTTTGTCGTTTTTGGTTTTTCTAAGGTGAAATGGAAATTCTAAAATGAAAACAAGTTTGGTTATATTTGTTCAAGGAAGTGATATTCCCTATAATGATTTACCAACTTGAAACTTTAAAAGCAAATTGAAAATTACAATGAAAAGACTTGAAAGAAAGTAAAAGTGTACTGCTGAAATGAAAAGGTGCTGCTAATCTAATGAATCAAAACAGTAAACTAGTGAACATGAAAACCAAACTATTCTTGCTGCCAACTCAACACAAAAGAAACTATGCTTAAGGAAATTCAAAATTGCAACAAAATAAATCTAAATCAGATTACATCAATTCATTTTTCAATTCTTCACTGTACATAGACCAAATGATGATCATGGAAGTAATCATGTCAACTTGTAATTTATATTTAATCTTAGAAATAAATTAATACATTAAACCATACACACATGATTCAACTTCGCTTAACTACCCAACACAGGGCTTTTATATAAATCGAAGATGTCATACATGATTTAATATATCTAAATTTGCAGAAAGGAAACTAATACCAAACTACACATTTCATAATACAATCCCTCACCATCAGTCCAGCTGTGGCTTTCGGAGGCAACTGAAGATGTTATGAGCAGTTTAATATATCTAAATTTGCAGAAAAGAAACTAATACTAAACTACACATTTCATCATGCAGTCCCTCACCATCAGTCCAGCTGTGGCTTTCGGAGGCAACTGAAGACGCTATGAGCAACTTAATATATCTAAATTTAACTAATGAATCAAATAAACAAAACTGAAATGTACAAAGCAAGACTGAAGTTAAACAAAAGCTATGAAAAGCAAACTAGCAGCAGAACAATGTTAGTTTCATATCATTAGCCAAAATACTATGAAAATGCCCGGGCTGTCTACCTAAAACCTGCACAAGAAAACTGATCAGTGATTAACAATCATAAAAACATGAAAGACAGGAATGAAATGGAAATTATGGAAATGTATAAACATAAATGAAACAACTAAAAAATATGAACATGTAATGGATTATGATACAATGACTTTTTAAAGAAATGAAATGAGAAATATATACATTAATACACAGAACCTTGGCTGAGCAGGGGCCCTCTACACAGCTTTGGTACGATCCTCAAACACGAATTAAGTTGTAAAACAGAGTTTTCTCATATTAAAAGGCAGTTCATTACAGACTGGTAGTATTACGGCTCAAGGCAGCGTAATCACTACAAAGCAAACATAACAGAGTACGCACATCAACTATCAATTAACAACTCAACAACTAACTCTACGTGCGTATGCAAACGCTCTATATAAAACAATAAACTGTAACTGTCTCCTGAAGTTTATGATAGCAGCCAGCACGTAGACCACTACGGCCACGGATATAGGAGTATGGCCATGTTGGAAAACGGATCTATGGAAGGTGGATGCTTGAATTCAACTCCAGAACTTTGCACAGATGTCAATTAACCTCCGCAAGCTTAGAAACGGACGTATGGATGTTTATATGCCACGAAACAGAGTCCAGCCGACATAGAACTCCATAGTTGACTTCCACGTGGATGGCTTTGACCGCGGCTTTCTTTGACGAATTTACTTGAACCAATAGGACACGAACCATGTCCTCGTCATTCCTAGCCTGCCCATGTGGCTCATTTCCCTTGTAGACACCTGTAGCATATAATTCCACAAAATAGTTGCGGAAAGTTGCAGCAGCTGCGGAAAGTGGCAAGTTTCCGCAGCTGTATGAACAAAATCTAAATCAAATAGAAAACAAAAAAACATAATTAAAAAAAAGGAAAATATTGTTTTTTTTTTCTTTCAAGAGAAATTTTGTCATACAAGCAAAGTTTTCTCAATTCTCAGGTCATGTCCATAGCATTCTACTTACCACCATGGTGAGCAAAGTCTTGCCAAAAAAAAATATTGGAATGGAACAATATTTTGCTAGAAGTATCAATGCTAAATTTTTTTCTCCACATGGCCAATTCAATACTTCACTCAATGATTTTGATATTTTAGGCTACTTACAGAGTCAATATTTTGTGATAGAGAAAGGCCTTGCATACTTGGTGTTTCCTACATAGCCAAAATATCAAGTGAAATTTTTGCAATGGATTTAATTAAGCAAATGGCTACCCTTGAAAAATATATAAATATGCCTACTCGATATGCTAGGAAGTCAATATTTGGAATTGAAAGTACTAGAAAGGAACACTGGGAAAATTATGATTGACATGGCTACAAATAGCATGAATTTTAAGAATCCATCAAAACGACTGAACATCCACCTGATTTTATTTCTATCATAAAAAATGGAGAACAACGTTAGCAACGATAAAAATTGTCATTTCTTGAGGAAGAGCAATGTTGGGAACGAGGGGCACTAATTTTCCAGAGAAATTAATTGCTCAAGAGACAAAGTAGCCTAGTGATCCCCATAGCCTATAGTTCGTGATAAAGGGGGAAACCTAAAAATAACCAAATTTTGTGCAAGTTTTTGGGTAGCTAGGAAAAGAAACCCAAAATTGGGGCTTGATGTGAAATTCACTCAATTAATTAATAAGAAAATCCCCTCAAAAAAATCTATAAATTCAAGAGGGTTGAGTTTGTTAGGATCATCATTATATTGAATTGTTTATATCTATTTTCTCTGAGCTTGGGGCTCGAAGGGTGTTAAAACCCCTTTTTCCTACTACTTTAGATGGTGAAAGTTTCCACCCTAGTTATTAAAACTTCTACTTTTTATTTTTTTTGACTCTATTATGGTTAAGAAAATTCCATAGAATTTGTGCCCGACTAGCGTGTTCCTGAGCTTATAGTTTGGTAAATTCCATAAATTTACCATGTGGTCCCATGAGCAAGAGATGATGGCGAGGTTGTTGTTGGAAGGGGAAAAGAAGACGCAAGAAATCTAGTTGGAATAGTCATTTGCATTTGCAT
Source organism: Pinus albicaulis (assembly GCA_034641835.2). Taxonomy (NCBI): domain Eukaryota; kingdom Viridiplantae; phylum Streptophyta; class Pinopsida; order Pinales; family Pinaceae; genus Pinus; species Pinus albicaulis. Next base: position 1,779,157,319 of record CM076575.1, read on the forward strand.
CAGGGGCCTAAGGGTGGATGGTGTATTTTCACTCACTAAGGGGTTTCTAGAGCTTGATGGTGCAGCCACTGGAGGCAGAGATGATCTATCGGTTATCCAGGGAGAAGGAAACACTAGGAATGTCCTTATTGTGGCCAAAAAAGCATCGGGTGGTGAGGCTTGTGTTGAGATCCCAAAGGCGGAGGTCACCATCCCAAGAGCCCTGGACAGAAAACTGGGCATCGAAGGAGATGTGCAAAATTATTAGTGCACAAATATGAATCTAGCTGAAAAATAATTGCACAAAATTGCGAGAGTTGAAAAAGAAAAATTATAATTGAGAATGAATTTGATTCATAAATATTAGTTTGAGAATCAATACATAAAGAAACTAAGTTAAGATTAGTTATACATGCAATAAATATGGATAATTAAAGTTAACTGAAGCTAAGTGTGCTTTATGTTCTGTTAATGTGCACATGCACAACATGCAAGCACTAGAGTTAACTAATTAATGCCAAGTGCACACCACATGTAAGCACTCGAGTTAACTAGCTAAAGACAAGTGCACATCACATGCAATAACTAGAGTTGAACTAAAACTAATTAAGGATAGCTGTGTGCATATACACCAACACCCCCCCTTAAGCATAACTTAGGTGAGTGTGATTCAAAATGAATGAGTCCTGGAAACAAGGCCATTTTAGGTACCCATATACAATGCATTAGAAGAGAAAAGAGGAAAAACCAGTGGGAAGAACCCCCCCCTCAGAATATAATGCAAAAAGTAGAGAAAATACAACTTCTAGGAAGTCCTGTCCTTCACCCCGAGACGATCTCGTAGAAATCGAAATTTTTGCTCAGTGAAAGTCTTGGTAAAGATATCAACAACCTGCTTAGAACAAGGATAGTACTGAAGATCGATGATCCCATCATGGATCTAGAGGAATGATGAATAGCGAAACCCACTATTAGCAGGTTTCCCTTTCAATTTTCAAAATGAACCTGCAAACTCAAATTGTATCAAAATACGGATTCATAAACCTGATACTTTGATCTTGGGACCTATGGGTTATGGTCCCACTCTGCCTCCATTGCGCCACTCTGATGCTTACATATATATAAAAGTTTTCTTATGAAATCAATAATTAAGTTCTATAATCCCAACCAACAAACGTTGGTTTCCTTTAGGCTTAAACCCAACCGGACTTCAAAACATTCAACGCAGGGTTTTCTCTGCAGTTAAATGCATTCCTTCAAACTTGTCACCATCATCCTGAAAGGATCGATTGACCTTGATAGCAATTCAACCAATGAAATTCGATTGCAAAATTAAAGCTTTGCATTGATGTTGGAATTAGAATTACATTTCGTCGGCATCAATTCAAACAACAGCATTTGACCTCAACTGATATCGTTCTCAACAAATGATGCTTTTCACACTAGTTATCATGCCCTCAATTCATAACGTGGTTCAATTGTATTCAATCGTCAGATACAAGCACTGTTTACTTTGCCCATTTGAAAGGATGAAAACGCATTTGATTTATGGAGCTCTTCTCACAAAATAAATACGATAGCCATTCATCACCCAAAGACTTATATTTAAATGAGTTTCAAATACGGCAAGCATATATATCACAACCCTTTCTACTATTTATAACCCAGCAATCATACATCGATTCAATCGATTTCACAACGGAATTCAGATTCAATACTATCCTGAGTTACATAGTGGCTTAAAGACATATAATCCGTCGAGTCTGCAACCATTATCACGCTTTGAAAATTTTGCATTAGATCGCCATAAATCCTTGCAGGGATCGATGGTCGATCATAGAGTCTTAGCTCAAAATTAAAATTGTAAATCTAAATCTAAAATAAACCATACTTAGATGCATAAAGTCCAAATAACTAGCAATTTTATTATATACAAACGTTACAGATACTCTAAGGCATTTTAGCCTTAGCACAAATCCTCACACTGTTACATTGTGCTCACTCCTCCCTCACACATTACAGATTCGCTATTATATAGAAATTTCAAATAATTGGTTGAGATCCACAAAATATCTCTGAATCGCTCAAAGAAAACTCTTGGTCTTCTACTCGCGCATATGGCAGATCAGTTACATAAAATTCAGTATCGGTTTTAAGAAAATACGCCCCAATTTTGTGTGACCGCTCGCATACTTGTCTCTTCAGCTTCAGATTCGAACTTAATCCAAATCTGTGCAGATGCCCTTGCATCAAGGAATAAGCTTCATTTTAGAAGTAGAGGTATCAACTCCCATCTTTGGATCAAGGACTAAATTTCCTTATACATGGTTGCATGCCAATATGGATTCCCTGCAACTTCGTAATGCATTTGATGATCAGATTCATGTACCCTATATGCATGCATGGGAATAGTTGTCTCTAGGGATGCATGCATGTGAATGTGTGGCTTTAGAGATGCCTTTGTGGATGCATACATGTAGATCCATGCTGTTATAAATTCCTCCTTAGATGCATGCATGTGCATGCATGGCTCTGCGACTGAGAGTGCATGTGGGGCATCATTAAATTGAGACCTCATCAGATCTACATTATCAACATCATCAATAGTAGAGGAATCAAAGTATTCTTCTATTTTTTTGAAAGTAATGTCTTCATCACTAGCATAGGAAGATATTTCCTCATGTACGATGTCTTCGTTATTGGACAAGATAAAATTATCATCTGCAACAGGTTCATTAACAATAGAAGAAGCAGAGTATTCTTGTTCAACATTATCTTGAGAATATTTCTCCACATTATTGGAGTCTTCACCACTTTTATTACTGCTATAATAACTATATCTCTTTGCCTCCAAATGGTTTTCTTCTACATCATTTTCATCATCATATAATCCTTTCAATGTAGTCCAAATTTCATGTGGTCATTCAATATTTCTGATCTGATAAAGAATTTCATGAGACATAGATAGACACAATATTCCATAAGCCATGTCAAATCTATTAAGCCAATATGACTTCTCATCCTATGACATTGGTTATGTCTCAATTCCCATGACTATTTGGTACAAATATTTTCTCCTAATATGAAGAAAAATCATTGGCTTCCATTCATAGTAATTGTATGGAGTCAGAATAGTGAAAGTTGGGAATTCCATTCTTACACTTTTTGGCTATAGCAACGATTGCAACAATTATTTAATATTCTGATCCGTAAATCAAATCTCCGAACAATTTCCAATTCTTTGTGTAGATGCAGAAGTGTCCTCAGACACATACTTTTATTGATCATGCAAAAATATTACATAGCAAATTACAGGAGTTTACAAATGTAAACTCTCACTCTCACATTACACTCACATTACACAATGAAATTAGGAAACAATCCTATTTATAAGCTCTATGTTCTAACTTAATCTAGTTATGGATCACTTGGAAAATCAACAAGTGTCCATTTACAATAAATGACCTTATAACCATCCCACTAACTTTATTCCTATTTTAGAGCCTAGGAAACGACTCAATTCTAGAGTCCTATTTTTACTAACAAAATACTATTTCTAAGTATCTCTAATATTTATTAAATATTCTAATTTAATAAATATATTTATCCTAACTTTACATTATTCAATTTATGTATTTTTGGATTTATAATTGCCTTTATGAAATAGGCTAACATTCCCCCCTTCAAGGATAAATCCAAAAGAAGAACTAGGAACCATCTTCCAAGTTCTCAAGTTGATGCTGAAAAAATCTTCAATCTCAAGAGAACATGAATCAGCTGTATGTATGATTCATCTCTGAATGTTTCTTGACAACGCCATCAAGTACCAAGTTGCAAAAGGATCCAACTATCCTTTGTATGAAATCAACATCAAAGTTTGTTCAAAGCCCACTGGCTGATGATGTCAACAACAACTCACTGTTGCTTTTTTTATGTTGAAAATTGTTCACTACTTCTGTGTTGTCGACTTCCCACTGGAAAATTTGTTGATGCCCACTGGCTGTTGAAGATTCCCACTGGTTGCTTTTGCTGGTTGTGTCGAGACTTTCAGTATAACAACCACTGTCAATCTCATTGACATTTTCCCCCCTTTGTCAGCTGAAAGGAGAGACACTTCTCTAGAAAATATTCCTGAACTCCCCCCCTTCAGGTGTAGGAGTTTTACACTGTTGTAATCCCCCATTCAACTGCATGAGAGTACCATCATCTTTTCACTGTTGGCTACACAATGTGTGATCGTATGCAGTTGTAGAACTGAAGCAATCTTTTAACTGTGGATGACCATTCCCAAGGGTCAATCCATTCATAATGTATCTTCAATCTGGCTGATTTGTGTTGATTGCGACATTTGTATGAGGAATGATTGGACTTGCCATAATGGCGACAGTGATGGAGATCAAAACACTGATCTTCCATATGACCGGTTCTCTGACAATGAGAACATTTCAGTTTGACTTCAACTTCAGGTTGTGTGGAAATTTTTTTTTTCTGCAACTTTAAGTTGCGTGCATTGCTGGTTGTCTACAACTGTCTCTGAATGTGCTGAGGGGATCTGTTCAAGAAATCCTGCACTGACGAACATGTAGATGCAGAAGTGTCCTCAGACACATACTTTTATTGATCATGCAAAAATATTACATAGCAAATAAATATTTATTAAATATTCTAATTTAATAAATATATTTATCCTAACTTTACATTATTCAATTTATGTATTTTTGGATTTATAATTGCCTTTATGAAATAGGCTAACACTTTGATCTTCAAAACTGAAAAATATTGTTCATGCACCTTCTCCAAGCCCCTGTGGCTCTGATACCATGTAAAATTATTAGAGCATAAATACGGATCTATCTGAAGAATAGTTTCACAAACTTGTGAGAGTTGAAATAGAAAAATTAGAATTGAGAATGAATTTGATTAATCAATATTAGTTTGAGAATCAATACATAAAGAAACTAAGTTAAGCTTAGTTCTACACGCAATAAATATGGATAATTAAAGTTAACTGCAACTAAGTGTGCTTTATGTGCTACTAATGTGCACATGTACCACATACAAGCACTAGAGTTAACTAACTAAAGCCAAGTGTGCACCGCATGTAAACACTCAATTTTACTAGCTAAATATAAGTACACATCACATGCAATAACTAGAGTTGAAGTAAAGCTAATTAAGGCTAACTATGTGCATTTACACCAACAAGATGACCACGTCGTGCACGAAGTGAGAGTGGCCCATCAACCGACACCGTGGGACACCATAATTCTCGATCTCCTTGTCACGAGTTAGTTTTCACACCAGTATGGATTTATCATGGTATGAAGAGATGATCATGTCTGAGTTGTCAGTCGAGGTCGCGATGGCCATCACCGTGTCAGTGGTCGCATCAAAAAATGTACTCAAATCAATTTTGATCATTTAGCCCCACAGATGAGATGGAGGGACATGTGGGCATACTTGGCCATGAGGGGTATAACATGCAACAGTAAGAATTTCATGCAAAATGGTCTAGTCAACAACTTGGCGGTCATGAATACTCAAAATTCACACTTTTTTATCACGATAACCGCTAATAAATTATCTATCATCAACCAGGTTGATATGGATGGACATTAATACCTCCCATAACAAAACATAAGAAAACAATAGATAAATGGATAACTCAAAAGTGTTCATGATTGCTATAAATCAACTATTTTTGAAAATGGATAGTGATTTACATCCTAGTTAATTTTATAATATATCAACAACACAAACTATGTTGAAGTTAACACACTTCAAACTATGGCTACAAATGGAAGTGCATATTTAAAGACACATCAAACCAATGTTACAAATATTTACCTAGAAAGAAGTAAGCTTACAATAGTCATTATGCTAATGACTCTTAGACAATTCTTTTTGGCATGTCCCACAATCTCATTGTCTTGTCCATCGATGATAAACATAAATATTTCCCAACACCATATTAAGGAGCTATCCACATGCTCAAAAAAAAATCTTGTTTAGGGACTAGCTTTCAAGATTATTTCATCTAAGCACACAATAAAAACAATGATAATTGTACCCTTAAAATTTTATCATTTAAATTTTATGCTAGAAAATCATATGTACATGGAAACAGTGGTCACATGGAAGATGCATTAAATGATTTATGTAGAACTAAACCAACCAAAAATTATAGCAAATATAATAGTCCCATAAGAAAGAAAAGCCTAAAACTTAAGTTATTAGCAAATGGATACTGATGAACATACATATCTGCCGGATTTTTGAAAAGCCAAGATCTAGATATGGTGGGGAAACACCATGTACAATAAATATAATAATATATATATTTTTTAATTTTAAAAACATATTCAAATTTAAAATCAAAACCATTCATGAATGATAAAATTATAACTAAAGCCTGCAAGGGGTAGCTCAATTGGTGCTGGTCGTGTTATGAATTATTATGCAAACTATGATATCAAAGGTTCAAACCCCCCTACTTAACCCATGCCTGTGGAATGTTGATTTTACCTTAGATTTTTTCTAGCATCCAGGGTTTTCTCTAAGAGATAACAAGCTTCAAGGCTTGTACTTATGCAGCCTGATTAGAATATCAATGCAACCTTCTTGAGGAGTCCGATGACTAGGATTCATGTGTCCTAATATTCCGAGTTTAGTAGTCATAAATGGAAGATATTTTTTTATGTTTGGCAGTGACATATGGTTTAGATTGTCGTAATATATTATAGGTACTATATGAAATTTTTTTTTGATAACAATGACAAGGAAAACAATATATGGCTATGATGCTTACAACAATGAAAGTGATGTACTATGACTTAATGACAATCATGAATGACCATATGACATATGGAAATATGAAACTTGTGATATCTTTAGATGTATGGAAATGATGCAAGTCTCATGTGACTATGATATACATGGTAGTGATACCTATGCTTTAGTATGATAATGTTCTTGTATGACAATACTATTGACAGAATTGATAACAATACTCTTGATGACAGTGACCACAATAATGTACTCAATGAAGTATTGAGAGTAATTCCAGAAATGTATAGTCGTAGTCTCATAATAGTGATGTATGTTATTAATTTATGATAGTAACCCATATGAAATAATCTAATGATGTGTGGAAGTTATTCTATGATAAATATGTCTCGTTGTACTTTATGACAATGATGTGATCTATGACCATATTTTTATGATTATGATGTGATAGTTGTAATATTGCATCTATCACAATGATGTGTGATAATGCCTCTATGAATAATGTGACATTGTATATGAAAATGGTGCTTATGATACTTATGACTATGTTGATAATACTACTTGAGGTAGAGATCTATGTTATCTATGGTGAATTGGAGGCATCCCTTTCAGAGGTCTTAAGAATGTCTCTTTTATTGATGAAGATCATGCATGATCTCAGGTTGGACTCATGATGCCTAATGTGCTTGATGATGTAAGACTTATGTCTCATGATATTTTTACTTTGTATTTCAACTGAACATTTGATGAATATCTAAGAAGAAGAATTTGGTTGGGTTTTCGCCCTTGTGGGTGTTTGCCCTAATCTCTAACCTAAATCCTATTGTCTTTATTATGTATGATTTTCCTCTATTTTTCCTTACTATCCTGCTACTTTGTTGATGTTATTGTTCTCTCTAAATAATTACTAATGATAATATGATGTTATGGGGTGAATGTTATGTGGAAATGTTGAAAATGTTTAAGATTTCAATTATCTATGACAAATAACAATCTAGCCCAAAAAAGTAACAAGGCATTTTATAGTTCTTCATCACACAATGTCCAACATAGGTAGGGGTGATGGACCTATATTATGAAGCTCTTGAATTCTTTATTGTGGAATCACATTACTTGAATTGAACAAAATGTGCGTTAGGTTAGCTTATAAAATATCAAATTGTTGAACAAGTGGTTGCACCACATAGATCTCTTCATCAAGAAGTTGTGCACTAGTTGCCTCTCTAATTCCATCCATAATATAATTAGCTCCGAGCAAATCCATCATTATTCAACCATCCAACAAAAATTTATTCTGATGGAATCTTCATTGGAGGTTCATTAAATTTGTCAAAACTTGAATTTTCCTTTTTATAAATGTCCTCTTTTTGCCAAACCTACCCTATCTTTTTTTGTTTCTTCAATGATATTTTCTATGGCATGTTTTTTATTTCAGTACATTATTTTTTGACTACTATGGTTCCCTATATGTAAAATTATTGTAATTACAAGGAGACAATAATTGTCTTCCAATCACAAATAAACATATAAATTATATTCCAATTACAAACATTATCCTCCAATTATTCAAGAAAACAAATATTGTCTATGAATCTTACAAAAAATGATACAGATTATCTTCAAATTCACAACCATATAAAAAAACTTCCTTCTAATTACACAAGAAGACAAATTTTTTCTTCCAGTTCCTCAACAAGATAATAACTATCTTCAAATTACTCAAATTTCCCTCTAATTACATAAAACATGTCTTATAATTACACAATATGACAAACTTGATTTCCAATAACACAAGTGAATAAAAATCTTCTTTCCACTTACACAAAAAACCATACCAAGTTTTAATCGTCACTATTATTTTGTGCTTGTTCACCAGATTTATTTTTGGATGTTGGGCGATTAAAAAGAAGGCTATGTTAAGGCTAGGAAAGGAAACCCCCATAGTTATTAGGAATACACACGTGTTCCTAGGAATGTGCATACATTCTCAATAGGATGCATGCACTCCCGAGACTAATATTTGTATTAATAACTACTTTACAAACTTTCCTCTCTCACCATTTAATGTTATACTGGGAATGACAAGACCACACAGACATTATAGAATGCATGTCTCTCTCTCTCTCTCTCTCTCTCTCTCTCTCTCTCTATATATATATATATATATATATATATATATATATATATATATATATATCTGTGTGTGTGTGTGTGTGTCCATCTCCCTAAATCCCTTACTATCTCCACCTCTCTCTCTCTCTGTCACACTCCTTTTTTTCTTTCCCCTCTCTACCTCTCCTCTCTCAATATCCCTCCCCACCTCTCTCTCCTTCATATTTTTCTCCTTCCCTCTCCCTCTCTTTATCTGTCTCTCTCCATCACTTCCTCATAGTTATTGTGCACTCTCTCTCGCTCCTCCCTTTTTGTCTCCTTCCCTCCTCTCACTTTCACCCCCACTTTCTATCTCTTTATTTTCGTTTACATAATTTTCTTTATCTCTATCTCTTCTTCCCTCTCTATCTCTATCTCTATCTCTATATCCCTCCCCTTTACATAAATTTTTACTTATACAACAAACTTGATATCTCAAAATAGAAAAAAATATACTAAAATCTTGAATATAATGGCCAAGTGTGTTTTCATTCATGTAAACCCAACTCATTTCATTATTATTCTTCTTCCGTTGCATTATTCCCATAATTCTATTCAAACACACCACGCTTTTTCTTTTCATATTATAATTTTTTTTCCCAAGTATCTAATACATCATCAAAGATTATTTAAAACAAAAACGTAACTTTATAAAATAATATTCCTCTCAACAATACCTGGTTATCTCTCTTCAATCAAAATATTTATATTAACAAAAGAAAACTATATTATAAACTAAAATTCATCCATATTCTTGTTGCTATAATATTATAGAATGTGAAAAAACCATTAACTCATGGACACTAAAATTTGTTATTCAATTTACTTCAATTCAAGCACATGAAGCATTACATTTGATTTATTTATTTAAAAACTAAAATTTTGTATTCAATTTACTTTAATTCAAGCACATGAAGCATTACATTTGATTTACTTAATTTTTTTTAGATCATCACAAATATTTAAAAGCATAAAAATATTTTAAATTTATGAGTTTTTCATCAATTTATTTTTCTTTAAATTAGAAAATTGTTTTATATATTGTGTAATTTATTTTATTTATGTGTAGAGAGGAATTCATAAAAATAATAAAATCACTAAATAAAATACTTCAATTTATTTTTGTTTTTACTTATTTTTTATTTAGTGCAAAATATGTAATTTTTCACTATTTAATATAAAATTAAAATATAATATTTATCTATTGATTATATATAAAAATAAATAAGAATATATATAATTTTTTATAATTCAAATATTTTATTAATTTATTATTCAAAATGGAAAACTGTATACATTTCTTTTTTGAAATTAACAAATAATAAAGAAAATTTATACACTTTGAGTGGGCTTATTGATTGAGTGGACCTAATGGTTAAGACCATGTGTTTCCTCTTAAAAATACACTTTGAATGGGCCTATGATTAAAAGCATATGCTACTTGTTAAAAAATCCCTTGTTCAAAACTAGAAAAAATAAAGTATATATGTAAACCACTAATAACATTTTAACATGAATCAATAACCTAATAATAAATATATTTTAAACATTTTATTGGTATTCTTTTCAAAATAAATAAATAAATAAATAAATAAATAAATAAATAAATAAATATATATATATATATATATATATATATATATATATATATATATATATATATAAAACTCAATCTATCTTTATAGATCTGTCCAAGGTAATCCAAATGCATTTGCCCAAATGTATATCCTTCGATTTAATGAGTGCTAAGTGGACTATTCAAAAATCATGAGAAATTAGTCAGTTACGACTACCTCTCATGGAAATGGTCATAGATGAATGACTAAATTAACGCAGTTGAATCCCAAAACTGATATCTAATTTAATAAATCATTTCAATCGACTTCCCATTTTATAGTAATTATTTCAATGAAGAGGCCCACAGAGTTCGCCGTAATATTCTTATTTAGAAATAACAATATTTTCTGTTCATAGGGGCAATGCTGTTTATTTTCGGAAGTGATTATCACTACACTCCTTATGTTGTATAATGCACTGTTTTTATTAATCATGATATAAAACAACATTTTTTTCCTTCTGGAAAAAAATATTATATTGGAAGTGTCTTTTAGGGCATCGCACTTCTAGGAACCTTGCCATCCAAATTTGATCTGTTTCTCAAAACTCATCTGTTCCACTTATTTAAACTCCTTTCTGAACTAGAAGTGGCCTCTCTCGACTGCTTTGCTTTAGCAATATAGATAACCATTTAATACGTAATCAACTCAGTTTTTATTCCTAGCAAATAATTGACTAGTTAATGGTAATGGGCAGTAAATGCTTGATGTTGTATATGTTCACCGTGATAACTAGCTTGCCAAAATTTAATGATAGACATATACAACTCTACACCTTTGGGGTAGACAATTAGTTTCTAACCATTTTTATTATTTAACATGGCATCTCTCACACACCAATCTCACTGGTGAAAAGGGGCTTGTACAGTTATACATGGCTATGTTCTTTGCAATGGTTAATATCTCACAAGTATTTATTAGTGTATTCCGTGATAAAACTAGTCATTTAGTGATTTTTTCTCTTCTATCTTTCAAGTAGTGTTTTGTGAATAATGTTGGTTTAGTTTTTTTTGTTAATAAATATCTTACATATTTAATATTAATTATATGCATATTCCTTTTTGAACTTATCTCATTGGCTTTTAATGTTCATCTCAATTTTTTTTTTTCTACTTTTTTTTTTCAATATTAATTATATGCATATTCCTTTTTGAACTTATCTCATTGGCCTTTAATGCCCATATGTGTTTATCTAGATTAATTTTCTAATAGTTGAACAATTTCTAAACTCTCAAGACTACTATTCATAAAATGAAATTTAGCTTTAGTGCTTTAAACTAGTGATAGAATACAAATACTTATAACTTGCATCTATAATAAATGAACAAAGAATAAGAGTGAAATCAACAAGCACATGGTGACGTTAAGTTAGAATTTTAAGCATTTGATCATCTCAATACTTGCCAACTTTTGACAATCATAGAGAATACACTATCTCTACTTTCATTAAGTTAAGAAACTACATACATAAAAATCACAAATAAGGATTTAGTTGCAGGCTTAAAGCACAACTAAATTGTCTACCAATTTGATGGAACTTTGGAACATTTTTCACAAAGATATTTATTGTTTTGTGTGGTATTTCTTTAAATTGATATAACACTTCCCACACCAACTAATTTGGTAAAGCTATTGGACATACTATCTATAAAAATATTTTGGTGTATGATTCATCTTAGAGAGTGCGCATGGATTATTCATCTAAACTTCAAGACATATAACAAAGGACAAGTCTTCATTCAACATGTTTCAATAGAAAGAAGAAAGCATGGGTGTGTATGTTAGTGGTGGTGCTACTTATAATGTGAAAGGACTTGGATCCATTTCCATTCAGATGCCTTCAAGTGATGTTATTTATTTAAGTGATATTTTATTTTTTCTTGACTTGCACATGAACTTTCTTTCAATTTCTTTCATTATAAATGTATAGTAGAGTGTTGCACTTGAGGGAAAATAATACACCATTAGTTTTTGTAGTCTAACTAATAAAGGATTTTGGTTACAGGGGCAAGGGAGGGTGGCTTGTATATATGTTAGTTGTTGATCACATGTCACTTGTTTGTTCTAGTGATAGGTTAACGATTCTTTTAATTTTTAGGAGGTTCAAGAGGCTACGGGAATACACATATCTTGAGGAAGGTTGAGTATACTTTCCTAAAAATATGTTGGTCATATAACATTGGTTTTTCCCATCCATGAGCCTTTGAAATTTCTACGGACGAGAGATGTGATATCTTGATGGAGGATGAAGGCTAAGATTGATTTCATATATGTAGTTAATTAGAGTTTTGTAGGGGGGAGGGAGTTGGTGGCGATGTTTATCTTGCTTTAAGGTTCTCTTGAAATGAAAAAATTGACCTAACTCAAGTAGTTTTAGTTTCCGAAGGATTTGAGTTGCATGAAATGAATTCTCATGTTGAAAAGTGTTGATAATCTAAAATATGTCTTTATTTACACCAAAAGATTCATATTTCATGATGGAGAAGGGTGCATTGCCATATTCTCCAGAAAGTCTCCTTCCATTATTCTAAATCCAACTCATACCCATCATGAGTAATTTCTATCATTTTCTTCTTCATTTTTCTTTATAATAGGCCCATAATTCTATTTAGACTTGCAATGCTATTTCTTTTCACATTTATTAATGAAATACAAAAAAACCAATGCACAAAGAAGGATCATTCAATTTTTTTTCTTCGATAGCCTTATAACGCTTATAAAAGTTACTCGTGGATCTAGTAGAGCTTGTACATTATATTGAGATGTTGGAGGAGTCTTCTAGTGTTAAGGGGGTTAAGAACATATAGAAGTTCTCATATCTTCAATGAGAGTGAGTAGACCTTCCAATAAATATGCTAGTCATATTATATTGAGTTCTTCCATTCATGAACCTTCCAATTGTGTTAGGGAAGAGAGGTGTGATACATTTATGGAGGATGTCATTGGCATTGATTCTATATTTGTAAGTGGTGGGAGTATTCTAAAGGAGAAGGGGTTGGTCATCATGGTACTCATGCTTTAAGATTATCTTGAGATGAGGGATTTGATCTAGTTGAGGTTGCTTTTTTTTCCAAAGGATTTGAAGTGTCTGAGATGGATTTCCATTTGGTAATTGTTAATAACCTTACATAGTGTTATAACCCTATTTTCCTTTCTAGTATAGTGAGAGAAACCCAAGTTCAACTTACCTTAGTTGTTGGCTAGAATGCACTCCCTTTCACCTTTGATTTTACTTATGTGAGAGTTATTCCATGTTAAAAGGGTGAAATTACATGATTTATTACCTTCTCATAAATATTTTGTCAAAATTTTATAATTATGAAATAATAATAATTTAATAATTGAGTTAATTGAGAAAAACTCCTAATTTTTGTTCCCAAGGAGATCAACTTGACGCACTTGTGTATGAGTTGGATAGGGGTATATTATTGTAAAATTTTCCTTACTTCTCAAGCCCCTAGGTGTCTAGATACATTCTTTGGGAGGACAGAATGAGCCTATATAATATGAACCTATCAAGAGGAAAAGGGAAAGATATAATATCCATATTATAGTGTGGGATCTCTGCTACATTGCGAGAAGGAGGTCACGCTAAAATTTGGAGAGGAGGCTTCCATTTGTTGGGTGTAATTCCTTTGTACTTATTGTTGATTATTAACAGAAGATGATGGTTCCTTCCCATACATGTTATGTTTATATGATTTTCATTTATACATGTTGTTTTTATGTTGATTAGCCCTTTCTTAAAGACTTGTGTTCTTTGTTTTTTGGTGTATCTGCGTAGGCATTTGGATCATGATAGCTAGGAGAGAAATATTCAAGTAGAAGTGTGATTCTTGGCATCAATTGCAACACCCTTCAATGATATATAAGGAATCAAGTATTTTCTCAACCTATTTGCAAGATAATATCATGTATGAATGACATAGATGTATTAATCGGATAGTAATTTGATTTTTTTTTTTTTTTTCTGATTTATCATTGCACACACTAATTCTAGATAGGTTTTAAGGAGCCTACTGGGTTAAAAGTAACCTACTATTATTAGGTTAAATTCTCCTATAATAGAACTGGGGACTCCACTAGGGATCAAACAAGAATACGTGGTTTCAAAAACTTGTTGGAAACAATGCACTTATCCTTATGTTTTAGGAACAGGTTAACGTGATTATGTAAGCGAAATCCTATGACCCTCCTTAGTCGAGTTTTTCTTCTAAGGAATCCACCACCCCTACTGCTTCCACTATACCTCTCATGTTAGATAAGCTTGTAGAGTCAGTATATTTCCCACCTAAGGGTGTTATTCAGAAGTCAAAAGACAATCCCAATGTGAAAGATACCCAACATTATAGTATTGTTGAGGACCTTTCCTAAGCATCATGTGCCATATCTGCCCTAAAGGTCTTGTAGAGATGCCATCGGTAATGAAAAGCCTTGTTGAATGCTATCAGAGGGGTGGATGCCTCAAATTATAGTATGATTACGTTTGAAATTTATGCTCTTGTCTATAGACTCTCCCATCATGTTCCCTTTTATATATCGGTACGTATTTTTAATCACGACATACACCATAATTTGGTGGATGGTGAGTCTTCTACCTATGTGATTTTTGGGTGTGGAGCTTGATTATCTTCTTTTTTCAGAGGAATTTCCACGACAATGCCACCTGTTTAATCACCGTCAGCGCCCCCCCCCCCATGTGGGTTCAGGGGGAGGGCCCCGAAGCTAAAAATAGATGTAAAATTTCCTTGTGAAATATTGTAATTTTGTTGTCAATTCGGGTCGTTCATTAGGTAAATTATTTGAAGGTAGAAGTTATGTTTTATTTAGGGTTTTTTCCCCAGAAGTAAACCCCTCGGCTTATATGAGAAAATTATATTGCAGCTGCGTATTATGCGTATTTTGAGCGAGAAAGAGAGAGGATATTGTGTGAGAAAGAAGAGGAAATTACAACGGATATGTTTTAGGTTGTATCTCTTCATTTTGTTGGATAATATAAAAGGAAGGATTGGTTGTTTCTCCATGGACGTAGGCTAAATTAGGTGAACCGCATATATCTGTGTCTCTCTTGTTTTATGTGTTTGTGAATATTTTATGTGTTTCATTTATTTGCAATAAATAATTTTATAACAATTGGTATCAAATTTTAAGGTCTATTTGGATGAGAAACTCACAGGAAAGAATGGTTCCTAGTTCGAGTGGGAGAAATGGCAGAAGATGGTAGGTTTAGGGTCAAGAAATTTAACTGTCAAAACTACCAGTTGTGGAAGATGCAGATGGAATATTATCTGTATCAGAAAGATCTGTTCCTACCATTGAGAGGAAAGAAAAATAATTCGACGAGTATGACAAACACAAAATGGGAGATTCTTGACAAAAAGACACTTGGAACAATATTGTTGTGCATGGAAACGTCGATAGCCTTTAATATTTCAAAGGGACCCTACCTTATCACATTAGCTATCATAATACCAATTATGTCTTGCATTCATTATCCATTCAATTACAAGTAAAAATATGAAAATAGCCATGACTAAGATCTGTCATAAAACCATGCTTATTAACAACATATAAATAGATAAATAACAATAATAGAACAGCCATTAAAGCCACATAGTAACAAGTAAATTTCCTCATCAAAGAAAGAGAGACTTATCTTTTATTAACATAGGCCAAAGCCAATGAGGTTCAGGACTTCGATGTTCCACTCAACCATATATTGGCTAAACCAATTCTTTCTTTCAACCAATCACCCTCGTACCATATTCCAAGCATAAATGTGGGAACTCATGGGATAAACCAATCCAAAACAACTAGGGGAATTCATAGGTTAAACCACCCCCACCCTCACCATACCGTGATCTCACATAAACTGGTGCCAAGATCACAAAATCAAACTGAGCTTGGATGCCTCAGAATTTCTTAACTATAACACCCTCTTGCCACATATACTCAAGTAGTTGTCCAACTGGGGTAAACATGTAATGAGAAGATACTAATATGAGATTAAACCTCCTAGATGACATTAAGGAAGTGGAACCAATGGAAACACCAAAAACACACCTTACACTGCAACATTGACATCCCTATGAGGGAACCCAACCTCCCAGGGACTTGTTCCTTGAGGGGAGACTGAATTTTATCCCCTTTGAGGCTGAGCCATGTGATTTTATGGGAAAGGGAGTGGCTCTAGACCCTAGAGCTGCGAGCTAGCATTGGCAAGGTAGTGTCTCAGGCCCAAACAACAAAGTTTCCACCTGTAGCTTTGGGATTTGTGCCACATTTTCAGCCCCTAAGCCCAGGTCACTGCCTAGAACTTCCTTTAACTTCAGGAGAGGGTAAATAACATTAAAGAAAACATATGGAAGTAATTACATCAACCGAAACACATACGAAACCACCCAACCATGACAGGAATTTCGTCAAACATGTCACAAACATAGAATCTATAAGTATAAACAACATATTTAAACCAAGGGGTCTCTTTCTTATTTGAGAATAACTAAGAAGAATTGATCCCTTACATCATAAGATATCATACAATAATTTTTACCATAGATACATTGTATATACTTTTACAAGTAAAAACATGGACAGAGCCATACCTCATCACTGTCATAGTACATGCTCATAACCATCATAATGCCAACAGAAATACGATGGATACATCAAAAATATAATCCATATATAAACCATTTCATATACACATAAAATACCAAGGCATTGAAACTTTCAATAATGAATGTAGAAAGGAACCCGGAATGAGACTTCTACGTTCCACTCGACCATAGACATGGCCGAGCCAAATCTCACTTCAGCTAGTATCCCCCGTGACATATTCCAAGAATGAATGTGGAAATTTATCAAACACATTAATCAACACCAAAATAGGGCTCCAGATACCACACCGTCTCAACCCCAAACCAATGATTCCACCTCAAGAATATATCATCAACATATAGAGCCAAAATAAATGGCATACCTTGGAAAACCTTAAAATAGAGGTTTGGATCAACATTGATTCTTGTGAATCACATCGTCATTAAATAACTGTCAATGTGTAATATCCCTATTTTACTGCTTTTATTAGATAGTTGAACAATCCTAAAGGTTGATTAGACCTAAAGGAAAACAATTACTATGGACATATTATATTTCTAAATTTAATAAATGTGGAATTTGAATTATTGTGCAAAGACTAGAGTATGTAGGAGACCAGGATTTCAAGTCCATGAGGATGGAATTAAATCCAAAGACTTTCCTAGATTCTCCAAAAATCCTTGGAGAAAACAAAATAAATAAAAAATGTTATATTGGAGATAAAAATCTAAAACTAGAAAGAGGTTAAATAAAACTAGAAAGAGGAAAAGGCTAGTTTTAAAGTACTTTTGTGGAAAAAACAAAAGTAAAGCCTAGGAAAAAAGGAAAACATCATCCTGATTAACTGGATGCAGTTATGGAAACATGTTGAAGGAAAATAAAGCTTAAATAAGACATTCCTGGGTAGACAAGAGGTTTTATACACTTAGGAGGAATTGATCTTTGCTCGGGGCGAGCCGTGGAGAGAAAGCTCAAGGTTCGGTGGAAAATAGTCTTACCAAAATTGGTATGCACAAGTAATTTAATTCTATATTATGAATTGTGGTGGTAAAGAAAGTTAGAATTTATCTTTCTATATTGAATTATATTTCAGTTAGAAGAGATTGAACTATGTAAGAGAGTTAGCTTTCCTGAATTATTAATTTCTGTAGAAATTTGATTTAGACAGTCTGATGTATTTAACAGAAAAAAACTATATTAGATATAGTCGATATGCATAGTTACATATGTTATAGGTCAATTTGGACATCATTCCCAATGACCTGGTCAAACTGGACATCATCCCCAGGACCAATGGAATAGGGTCTATCATCCCCTATCATTTCACTTGCTACATGCCCTAAGACAAGAAAAAATCATCCATGACTTATATTACAAGGTTTCCAAGGTTTGAAGTATATGTTATATCACTTATGATCTCACCAAAGCAGTCTCTCAAGGGACTAAATGCTTTGCATATGCAGCTCCCTCCATTCAAGGGTGATCTGCAAAGCACTCCCCGACATTCAAGAGTTCGTTAGTCAAATGGGAGTGAAACTCTCATTGTTTCGGAATCTCCACATGGCCAGTGCCTTCTAGAAGAGTCCATATGTGTCAAACTTTGAATCCATGTGTCCATCTAACACCTCTGAACTTGGGAACATGTCTTGCCTATTATTATAAAGTCATTGATTGAGAAAATACCTTCAGTTTCCCTATAAATTGAGCACAGATCTTAGTGCCAGGGAAGGAAGAAATTTGGGTAAATAAATGTTGTTGGATTCTCAATTAAGAGAGTTTATGCTGCCAATGAGATGTTTATTGTGATGAGGCTAGGATGATGCTGGAGATGGTGACATCAAATCAATCACTGGTTGTAACCTCCCCCTTCTATCCATTAATAAAGATTGCTGTTCATTTTCCCATATATGTATCTGTTTATGTTTATACTTTTCATATGATGGATTCTTAACTGGAATATATGTTTCATGTTCAATCAATTTAACTAATTAAGATAAATAGACATCTGTATATTGCAATCTATTTTCTGTTTAGTGTTTATACTTGCAAGAACTAGTCTAGCGATCTAAGTTGGATTGGAAGCTATGAAAAGAGAAACAGAAGGAGAATAGGAAGCGCTTAGATCACAAGTAAGTTCCTCTATCTTTTTGTGTGTCTATTTACTCTTAGAGAAAGTGTCCGCAAAGTATTTGATTTGTTGTTTTAAAGCATAGCACCACATTTAGGGAATGTGTTTTATCCGTAATTTATAATTCCGCATAACAAATTTGTGATTCCACTCGGGAGTTTCCTTATCATTCCAGGTGTTTTTACCTCTACTTATCCACCCAACAGCATATAATGTCAATTATTAGAATTTTTAATCAAAGAATTGCATTAGAAGTGTGTTCTGTAGCTTGAATTTTGAATCTTTGTTGCGCTCAATGCACTGTTGGTCAAGACACAGTGCTTTGCAGAGCACTGTCTCCCACTCAGGGGTGATTTGCAACACATTGTCTCCCTTTAGAGACTGCGTTTGCCCCTTAGCCAACCAAATTAATTTTTAATTTTTCATTTCCATCAGACTAAACCTTTTGTTTGCTGTGTTTTCAATTGTCTGATACCTCATAGAGACCAGTGAATTTGCATGATTCTTCCTCCTTTAAAAAGTGAGTTTGTTCAATGTCTCTTTAAGTGTTTTTCTTTATCATTGACAAATAAAATTCAAATTATTTTATTTCTACATTAGATCCATTTGTTTTCGTAAAGGAAATTGTCGTTAAATTATTTTTTTCCTATAGGAAAAATTGTAGTTCCATTCTTCGTTTTCCCTAAAAGAGAAATTCTTGTTAAATTCATCGTTTCTCAAAGAAGAAAGAATTTTTTTTAGTTGATTTGATGCATACAGTTTCCTTTTTGCATTCACATTAAGGGGACTGAAAATAAAAACCCGCATTTGCATATAGTGAATTGTGTGTTTTTCATAGGAACAAATTAAGAAAGTTGCATATTAGTTTGTGCTCTTTGTTGTTTGCTCCCAAAACTGATTGCTCTTTCCCTTTAGTAGCTAGGATTTTCATTGAAAAAGCTAAAATTGAAAAGTTTGCTTACCATTTTAGTTTAGATTTTAGGAATTTCCATCACATCATTGCGGTGAACCTTGAAAGCAAAATTGATAAACAAGATCAACTTAAAATTTACATCAATTTACCTACAAAAGCATTGGAACCATAACGATAACATTCAGAAGGTCTAGGCTAGAGACCTGTTCTGACGTCGTAAAAAATAACAATTGTCGTTAATTTTATATGATACATTTTGAGGGTGATACCTCACTCCACGTACGTAAGTATATCGTAGCTCATCCATGTACCTTCGGGTATATCGGGCAGTGTTATAGTATGAAAAGTATAAAGGGGTGCTCTCATTGTGCGGTTTCGCATTAGACAATGCTAATATGGACTTGGGCCTCCACGTACCTTTGGGTATATTTTGGAGGACAAATTTAGGTTGCTATCTATCCATAGTGAATTGAATTGTCCACCTTGTAAATTGTGATACACCGAACACAACATTCGGGGAGATTGCCTGCCCGTACTTCTTGATTCGCCAGGAGGTATTCTGCAGTTCACAGTTTCTTGGTAAACCTTTTGCCTAGCATTTCCCTTTTATTTTTTTTATTTGTTTTGTTTCATAAAATAAATCAGTCATCGTGGAAGAATAAAAAAATCTTTTCACATCATTCGCATAGACTTGCATTGAAACCAACTTTACCACCGGAAGCTACTTCTGGTCGGCGAAGGCGATATCGTTCTACCAAAACCAGTACCATCAGTACCTCTGGTGAAGTATTATATTCACATATACCAGAGTCGGCACAAGTTATTTCTACAAATCTTGGTTCGTCTACTGTTATCAAGACAGAGTCCTCACATTTACCTGTGGTCACGATCCATCTAATCAGTGAGACCATACCTCCCGAACTCGACTTTGTTCAACTGGAAGTTGATCCAGATCCTATCTCTTTTTTGCCAGAATATCTGCATCCCAAAGTCAAACGACCAGAAGTTGTTCCTGTATCGGTCGCCCCATAATCTATTGTAGCCATTGAGTCTCCCATATCGCGAAGTTAATCTCCCGAAATACACTTTGGGCCTGATGGTGAAATCCTTCCACTTGGTTTAATTTCGATTGAAGAAATACCACAATATGAAACACCTTTAACTCCAACTCATTTTGGGGAAGAGCTTTACATGTACGAGTCTTTTCCTCAATCACCTTCCTCTGCTTTTGTTGATCCTGTGCCTATTAAAGTTCCCGTAGATCCAATAGGGTATACATTTGGTCAAGTTACCATGCCTGAACCAACATCTTCGACTATACCATCTGTTCCAATTGCGATAGCACCTGATCTCGCTACCCCTTCGATGTTCACAACTTCACCATCGTCATATTTACATTGTGGCCCTATGGTCCCATCTAGTTATAAATATTTATCTAAAATTTTCTCTGGTGCATCTTAAAACCCATGGACTTCACCAATTTCATTGTCTGATATTCTAACTGGTAAACCTATAGTGAGCATTGAAAAACTTGATCCTTTATATCCATCATCAGGGAAATATCAAGCTGGTCCATCTAGGTATATTCCATATAGAAAATCTCAACTAGTCTCCATGCATTTGGAGAACAATATTTTCCATCTTATTATATTCCTCATGTTGGGGGGAAACCTATGGTCACCCACCTTGGAAGTACTCTGTTGTTATTTGGTCATTCTAATGTTGAAATGAATGTTTTTTAATGGCAGCCCACTCTGCCTATCCAACCACAAACAGTTGTACACTCGTATCAATCAGTTCAACCTATTGCACCCAAATCAATCCACTTGTTAATACATATTTACCCTTGTTACAGACTCAAATTGTTGTACATCAATCATCTCAGGTGGGCCCTTCAACTCAATACTATAAAATATTGGGCCCTTAGACTCTAACTACTTCGGTTGGTTTACAACAATCACTTGTATCCAGAATCACTTATTCACATGCTGAATTAACATATTATGGGACGTCACAGCTACAACTAGGTTATACCTATCCTCAACCAAATCCAAGTTATCCTAATTTGGGTTATAACATTGTTGGACAGACCCCTTAGCAGCCTCAGGCAAAAATGCCACAACCTTCATTTCAACAAGTATTGTACCTAGGTTTTGGTCAACATAATCCTCAAGTTTTTTCTTATCAAAACAACCCCTATCTAGGTTACCAACAACATATTACTTATGCTGGTGCTCAAAGGACTGTTTCCCAATCAATTCCATCATACCTTCGCTATGCTCAACCCGACCTCAATCAACAGTTTCCCTTTGTTGCAACTTTAGAGTTACCGGATTTAAACTGGCTCACCAATGATCCAATCAACTATTCTCCTTGGTGGCCGATGATACCTCAAAAATTACCCTTGGATATTCCTAAATTTAATGGAAACCTTGGAGAAGACATGTCGACTCATGTTATGACTTATCATTTGTGGTGTTCATCTAACTCCATGAATGATGACTCTGTTCGACTACTTCTTTTCAAGCGTATGCTCACAGGTCTGGCTGCAAAATGGTACATTGAGTAACCTAGAGATTCTTTTGATAATTTAACTGCCCTAGCTACTGTATTTTTTGACCCACTTCCAGTTACCCATATGATATGGAACTGGAATGAAATTCTTGACTAATTTTAAATATATTAATGCTACTCACATTTCTGATCATATTCATGGGTGGCGTCGTCACTGAAGAGCATGTAATTTCTCATGCCCAATACTTAGACTTGATTTATACTCAGTTTGACACACTCTACGAGAAAATTCCTAACGCGCTTCGATATAATTTCATTGTTCCTCCATCAAAGGACTCTTATGCCGGAGATGGTATGATTGGTACTACAAGAAAACATCACACTATTGCATCTAATCCTACGCCTTCTTTCGAAATCCATGCCATGTCATCTGACAAGGGAAAAAGTGACAAGCAACCCAAAAGTAAGAAAAAAGGGAAATCAAAGAAAAATCAAACTTCTATCCTACAGGAAAGATCATCTGATCAACATTTCGAAATTGGAAACCTCGTTATCCATGCATAATCTGTAATGAGGAACACTTTTTTTAGGATTTTCCTCATTGTGCTGAAGCCTAAAAAATGGTTAAGACCTCACATGCATCAGCTGTGTTGACAAGTCCGTTTCTGAATCTGGACACAAATTTGGTTGCTATGGATCCATCTTCTAGTTCACAAGTGCTTATGCTATCTGTCACAAAGCCATTGACAAATGTTTTGGTGTCAACGCATAAGAAATATTATGGTATTCAGGCCACTAATCAACCTACTACCTTGACCACGAATCCCCACAGAATCGATACTGCCACCTGCTATTCTTGAATTGACGATCAAGCCACCAAAGGGAGTTGTTCATAAATCAACATTTAATCCTCAAGCCATAGCTGCTCAAAATTATAATATAGTTGAATATTGGCTCAATCTCCTTCAGCTATGTTAGCGCTTGAGGTGCTACAAAATTGTCCCTCCTAAAAACATGCTTTGTTGTCGACAATTGGTGGAATTGATCGGAATGATTCTAATCTCGTAGTCTTTAATCATACAGGCTATGTGCTACAATTACTAGCAGAATTGGAATTCTCCATCAAAGTAAATGTTCTCAATCACCTTTTTCATCGTACTATTATTGATGAGGGAGAATCTACGTGAATTATGTCTCTAAATTGTTGGAAGTCACTTGGCTCACCGTGCCTATCTGAATCACCAACAACGTTGAAAGCTTTCGACTGACGTACATATAAGCCTTGCAGCATTATCAGTAACATGCATGTTGAACTAGAGGGAAAAACAATGAATGTTGAAGTTGAGGTTGTTGACGTACCCATTGACTAAAATATTTTATTTAGAAGGCCATGGGTATATGCTATGACTGCGATCGTTTCTACATACTTTAGAATGATCGCCTTTCCACATAAAGGTTTTATCACAATCATCAATCAGCTATCCTTATTTACCTCCAGTTCCCAGGTAACTGGAAGTGTTCCGTTAGTTCACGCACCCCAACTCGCACTTCAGAACATTGGCATAGGACTCTTAAAGTATTCCAATCTCATGGGAACCTTTGCATTACCGCCGCCTATGACGTCAACATAAATTGAAAGTATAGAGACCTTCTACATGATCTCTTCCACTCCATCTAGCTTAACGAAGAGTACGGGTGATTTTGAAGTTGTTACGTTGGATGAATTTCTACTGCCCAACCCCATTGAGATGGCATAAAAATCAATCTATTTGGCTTGGGCGGCAAATCTGAAATCATCGTCGCTGGTCGTTTGGGTTGATCGTTCATTAGATTTAGGTACTCCATCTGATCCTTTTTTCTTAACTTTCTTGAAAGATGAGAATATTCTGGAAACCATGATGTCGGAAGGAGAACCATGGGAATATTATCATCATCGTTCCCATATTCCTAATTATGAAGAAGATAATATTAGTGAACTATATGACCCATCGATCAAAAATTTATTTTCGAATTATTTTCCTATTAATGCAATCGATTCTAAGTGAAATTTATCAAATATTGTGAAACCATTTTCATTGATATTTTGACCAAACCTGGCATTGTAGAAAACATTCATGTCGGCATGTCTTGTTCTCCATCAGAACTCGAAATGTTTCGCTCTCTCTTTCTTGAATTCCGTGATGTATTTTCTTGGTCTTACGAGGAAATGCTAGGCATAGATACTAGTATTGTTGAACACACTATTAATATGTACCCTGATGTCAAGACAGTACGTCAACGACTTCGTCTTGTTCCGCTAACTGAGTGGGTTTCCAATATCATTCCTATTATGAAAAAAAAATGAACCATTAGAGTGTGTGTTTATTATCGGGATGTCCATCTTTCTTGTCTAAAATAAAACTATCCTACTCCCTTTATCAACCATATTATTGACGATTGTGCTGGATGCAAAATATTTTCGTTCATGGATGGATTTTCTGGCTACAATCAAATCAATATCCGCCTAGAGGACCAATATAAGACAACATTAATTTGTCCTTGGGGCACATTCACTTATAGGAAACTACCATTTGGTTTAAAGAATGTTGGGGCAAATTTTCAGAGAGAAATGGATTGTGCTTTCAATGACATCAAGGAAATCGTTCAACCATATCTAGACGATTTACCCGTGCATTCACGCAATTGGACTGATCACATGATGCATTTGAGAGCTATATTTTATGCTAATGACTCTACAAAATACGCCTCAATCCACATAAATGTGTGTTTTGTGTTGGATCTGGTCATTTGCTAGGATTCGTCGTCTCAAAAGAAGGAATTTGAATAGACCCATTGAAGGTCCAAGCCACACCTGATTTCCCTACGGCATCAAATTTTCTTCAGTTACAAAAACTTCAGGGAAAGGCTAACTTCCTAAGGAGGTTCATACCCAAATATGCCGAAATAGCTAAAGTATTTAATTAGCTCTTGAAAAATGGGATTCCCTTCCATTGGGACCAAGTTGCACAAGCTTCTTTTGATGCTGTCAAGGATACTCTTGTCCGAGCGTCATTAATGTATCCCTCCAATTATCAAGGTGATTATTTCTTATATATCGCCGCGACTGATATGAACATTGCTATGATATTAGTCCAAGTAGAAAATTGGATAGAACATCTGATCTATTATTTGAGTCATAATCTCAATGATACGGAAGTAAATTATTCGTACAAAGAAAATATTGCCTTGGCGGCTATTTAAGTTGTCCAAATATTTCACCACTATATCCTGTTCTGGAAGACCATTGTCATTTCGGATTGCAACCCCATGACTTACATCTTATCACGTCAATTGCTGGGGAAAAAGTATTCAAAATGGATTGTCATTTTGCAGGAATTTGATTTAGAATTCATCAAATCCAAGTCAAAGAAGTATTTAGTTTTGGCTAAGCTTCTTTGTGACCTTCCTTCTGATAGTACTGCTACTATGTTAGAACCATCTATTACTGACGAGTCTCTATTTCTGATCGGATCATCTCATCCTTGGTATCGGGATTTTATCATTTATCTCCAAAACCAAAATTTTTGGCCTGATACCTCTTGCTCTGACCAACAACGTATTTGATACCAAGCCAAATATTATCTGATCTTCGGCGATACACTTTATTGTCCTAGTGTCGATACAATTTTAAGAAGGTGTCTCAATCATGAGGAGGCCAAAAAGGTTTTAAATGATTGTCATGCTAGGGCTTGTGGTGGACACTTGTTTGGATACGCTACCATGCAAAAGATACCATGAGCCGGTTACTTTTGGCCTACCATATTTCACGACTACATCCTCGCGATTAGAAGTTGTCATGCATGCAAGATATTTGATCATAAAATCTGTAAACTGCCAGTGCCAATGCATCCTGTTGTCTCCATGGGACCATTTTCGAAATGGAGCATTTACTTCATGACCTGTAACCCTCGTTCGTTCGAGGGGCATGGTTATATTATTTTCGCAATAGACTACTTTACCAAGTGGGCCGAAGCGATGCCTACATTCCACAACACAGGACAAACAACTACATTATTTTTCTTTAATCATGTCATTGCACGGTTTTGGGTCCCACAGGCTATAGTCACAGATCATGATAAGAATTTTCGTAATAACATGATGAATGAATTGAATTCCAAGTCAGGACTGTCACATGATATTTCTACTCCTTATTATCCACAATCAAATAGACAAGTGGAGGGTATTAACAATATTCTTAAACGAATGCTTCAACTAATGATAGGAGTTCATAAACGAAACTGGAATATAATCCTGTACTCAGCCTTGTGGTAGTACTGAACCTCGGTGAGAAATGAAACCAGATTTACCCCATTTTCATTGGTGTATGGTATGGAAGCATCTTGCCAATCCAATTTGAAATACTGTCATTAAAACTCGCAATTGAATTGTTATATGACACCTCAGAAGAAGAAGCACGTCTTTTTAACCTCATCTATGAAATGCATCGTGAAGCCAAAATGGACAACGAAGTGCATAAGAGACGTATAAAGGCGCAATATGACAAGCATGTCCAGCCTCGCATTTTCTCAGAGGGTGACTTGGTCCTTATTTATGATCAAGAAGCTGATGTAATAGGTACAGGGAAATTTGAGCCATTATGGCATGGCCCCTAAATTGTCAAAAGAGTTCTTGCTAAGGGTGCCTACGAGTTGGTGGATTACAATGGAATTCCGTTGGCACAACCTCGAAATGGGTTGTATCTGAAATGTTACTATTCTTAATCGTGAGCGTAGTAATTTTTTGTATTATATTGTATATATATGCTGTTGATTTTCATTCACTATCTTAGTTTTATTTTTAGAGTTTTATTCACGTTAGTAATCCGATTTACATTACATCACAAATGTCTGAATCTTTGGAACCATTTGTTGGGTATGCTGATGGTGCAAGTCGTCGTACCCAGAATCTATCCTCTGCAGCGTGGGCCATTTTCGCTCCGAATGACGAGTTAGTGAGTTTTCAAGGGATTTGTATCAGTAGATCGACAAACAATATCACTGGGTATAGCATGTTGATCGAACTTCTCTCTAATGCCATTTCATTTGGCATTAAATGCATCATCATAAGGTTAGACTCACAACTTGTGGTATTAAAATTTACTAGTGTTTATACTGTTAGTAATCCAAGACTACATCGTATGTTCCTAAGAGTTCGACTTTTGGAAAGACACTTTGATTTTATTCAATATCAACACATTTCCAGAAACTTGAACACATTGACTGATTCTTTAGCGAATTATGTTATAAACAGACATTTGCAACACATGAAATGATACATTCACATAATTGAATAGGATCACACAATAAACATAGGGAAAAACTAAAATCAAATAGATAAATAGTTATAGGATTTTACAAAAAATTGTGCCTAAGACACATTGGTCATATGACCTCAAAATGTATGCAACATGTCAAAAGTAAACTAGTGATTCTCATGGTAACGTGTTATCGATCTAGCTATCCTATGCAATAACCACATCCAACGGTTAGGAACACCAATAGTGTGGCATTGCAGTCGCATGGGTAACTCTTCGATCTGACAATCCGGGATCCCAAAGGTCAACCCCTCTATGTGCTGCCAAAGCTCAGTAAGAGTCTCAACCATGTCTAATTCCTAAAGGATTTCTCTCCCGACAACCCTCTCTGCTGGGTCATCCACTCCATGCTCTGGTTCTTGCATTAGTTGAACTTGACCCACATTTGCATTACATTAAAACTTTAGTTTAGACTTGGGAAAACATCAAAATATAAAAACATGTATAAACCTTAGAAAAATAAAAAAACATGGTCAAAACATTCTTAACGATTGCACCCCACTGAGCGCCTTCTAGTAAAGCTAAGTCTGGATCTCCTCAGAAATCGACGCCTGCATATGCAGATTCATCGATGGTTATAATCTGTCGCCTGAACCAGGCAAATAATTCATTCGAGAATACCATGGACGATTGGCCTGCATGCCTAGCCATCAATTCTACCCATCTCTACATCCTCAGATCTCTAGGGTTAGGCACACCCATTGTCACATCCTGAGGCTGCATTAGTGGAATCCGCTCTAAGGCAAAAGAAATGAGGATCTAACCATAACTAAAGTTTTTCTTCCTTCCTCCCTTTTCCTTTCTCAGTTTTTATTTCATTTGAGAGAGTACATCTTCATTCGAGTTGAAAAATGTTGGTTCCATGCACTCTAGCGCATACTGCATATAATATTTTTTCGCTACATGTAGTGTAACGGCAACAACAAGCTTTGCGATCATGAATAGGATGGTTCTCAAAGGTAAATCATGAACATCACAAATTTTTGTTTTCCCATCCTTGCTAGGCTCTGCCCCTGGATAGAAATACTGCAAAATATAGTCTCTCACCATCTCTCCTCTGAGAGAAGACCCTGATAGATAAATGGGTAAGCTTCTCCTCGACAAGCCTATCAGAAAATATATGTCTTCCACTGTAATTGGAACCACTTTTTTCCTAATGTGAAATGCCTCAATTTCCGGATCCCATGCACGAACAAGGAACTCCAAAAATTCTATTTGTTGCCTCATACCTGATAAGCGAAAGTACTTTAATAACCCACAATCTCTTAGGGCTCTTACAATACCCAGATAATTAAGGGAAATCATGTTTTTTTCTTCATGCTCTCTTTATCTCCAAGTAATTGTCATTCTATTATGATGAATCCCTGAAACATAACCATAAGAATCATTATACTCCTTTTCATGCAAAAAATTAGGAAAAATTTGGGTATAATGAAAGAATAAAAAATGTGAATTGCGCCCAACACAATCTTGGTAAATAGACAGTGCATTGCATATGCACCTAGGCTTCGTTTTTAGTGCATTCCAACACAATTTTTGATGCCCAAGGGTCCGTTTCCCTCTTTTGAAAAATAATTTACCCTAAGGGGCCAAAATCCCTAAAAATTTGCAATGAAATGAAATGAAATTAATACTGAAAGGAAGAGGGGGGTTATGAAACCAACATGGATCAAATGGCTATGAAAACTGTCAATAGAATCAATCCCAATCAATAGTTGAAGTTCGGGGGAAAAAACAGGTTCAGAGCTCCAAAATGCAAATGGTAACTTTCAAATGGTAAAAATGAATAGTAAAAATATTTTAATTAGTCATTTTATTATTTGAAAATAATATTTATTGCTGTGACTATGGTTTTATTCAATTTTTATCATGAAACAGGTATTTTTAATCCATTTGATGTTGTTCTGAACAAGTTTGCAATTGATGAGAAGTGTAGTCGTGCACATTTATTTCAAGAATGATTTGACCACAAAGCATACTTTTATCCTTATTTTTCGATCTTTGACAAAAATTAAAAAGGACTTGAAGCACACTTTTATCTCTTTTTCGAGCTTCAATAACAATGAAAAAGGAACCTCTGGAGTCTTATTTTAGCTCTTTTCAGACTCCGATAATGTGAAAATATTTTTGAGCACTCGTCTTTTAGAGCTTGTAAAAGTAAATGAATTAATATCTACTAAGTATAAGTTTAACCCTTTTCCGGACTAAGATTGATTATTTACGAAAAAGGAATGCCTTAGTCGAACATGGCAAGGAGGTTCTCTCAAATATTATTTTACACTTTTTTGGATATGAGCGACAACTTTACGAAAAATTACTTATGGAGTTTTCTTTTGTCTTCTTTTTCAAACTCTCTAAATATGAAAAAGGACCATGTTTTCATTGTCGTTAGGCTCGTTAAAACATAAAATAACGACGTTCTTGTCGATCATGGCAAGAATCGAGTTTCATTCATTGCTAGACTTGTTAAATTATTAAATAGCGATACATTATTCACCCAAAGGGTTGAATTATAGATTAAGCATATGTTATCCTCCTCAAGATTGTTAAAAAATAAAGAGGTATTGGTCGGCAAATGAGAAGGGAAAATTTGGGAAAGTGAACAGAACTTTTATGGTAGCAGGTCGCTCTTGAACATGACACTTCGCTCCATCATCGTGACTGTTTGGGTTGGGTAATATTCTTGATGGTTCATTCACATCTATGGTTCATCATACCTTCACTTCGGTTTTGGTTCAATGCCACCAAGTCATCTTAGTGTCACCGATATGTTCAAGAGAAGTCATCCAGTGAAAACTCATCCTTCTGCAATACTCGTAAACCTTCATTCTCATGATAGTCATCCCTGAACATTGCTATATCAAGTCACATTTTGTCTCCAAAATCCCCATTTAACGATAAAGTGGCTTCCTGTCGATGTCAAATCATCATCCAAGAAGTTCACTTAGAAACATCATCTTCGAGTACCATGAGGCTTGTTACAACATCGACAAGATCCTCGCTTCTGGAATTTTAACCAAAATATTTTTTTTGGCGTTGGACATCAAATCATCTATTCACGCCTTAAAAAATGTACTGCAGTACCTTGAAATCCATTAACATCAATGTTGGCTCTCTCGCGTTTGTTAAGAGCTCACATCATTGGCTGGTAATCAAACCATGTCTTACCATGTTTGACTACAAATCATGTATTCACATGGCTAGACTTGTACCCGAACGATCGAGTGAACGAGATAAGAAGACCTCGGATCTATTTTCAGCCATTCAGGCTGCAATTTTAGGATTGTTGTACACATCATCTGTACGGTGACCTTAAATTTAGATTGTCATCCGAACATGGGCCTTTATCTGTAGT
This sequence comes from Pinus albicaulis, assembly GCA_034641835.2. Classification (NCBI taxonomy): domain Eukaryota; kingdom Viridiplantae; phylum Streptophyta; class Pinopsida; order Pinales; family Pinaceae; genus Pinus; species Pinus albicaulis. The sequence goes on from CM076575.1 coordinate 1,779,188,714, forward strand.
CATACCTGTATTGGGCAACATTCTAATGTATACGAATTTCTACAATATGTACATGTTATTAGATAGTTTATGTGTTGAGAATGGGAATGCCTTCACTTAGAAATTCATGATCAAGAGGAATATCATGATGTAATGTATTGTAATATTGATGCAGGTCGCCACTCCACTTCAGTTCCAACCCATCACATCGTAAAGCATCTAATTCAAAAAATATTTTTATTATTCTAAATTCATGCTTTAGGGGGTAGCTGTTATAGATCAATTTGGGCATCATTCACATTGACCTGGTCAAACTGGACATCATCCCAGTAACAATGGAATATGGTCTATCATCCTTTATCATTTTAGTTGCTACATGCCCTAAGACAAGAACAAATCATCCATGACTTCTATTGAAAGGTTTCCAAGGTTTGAAGTATATGTTATATCACTTATGATCTCACCAATGTAGTCTCTCAAGGGACTAAATGTTTTGCATATGAAACTCCCTCCATCCAAGGGTGCTCTGCAAAGCACTCCCTGACATTCAAGAATGCGTTGGTCAAATGGGAGCGAAATTCTCATTGTTCCGGAATCTCCACATGGCCAGTGCCTTCTAGAAGAGTCCATATGTGTCAAACTTTGAATCCATGTGTCCATATAACACCTATGAACTTGGGAACATGTCTTGCCTATTATTAGAAAGTCATTGATTGAGAAATTACCTTCAATTTCCCTATAATCTGAGCATAGATCCTAGTGCTAGGGAAGGAATAAATTTGGGTAAAGAAATGTTGTTGGATTCTCAATTTAGAGAGTGAAAGGCGTGATATGATGTTGGTGAGATTTTTATGGTGATGAGGCTGGGATGATGCTGGAGCCGGTGACATAACCTCCCCCTTCTATCCATTAATAAAGATTGCTGCTCCTTTTCCCATATATGTATCTGTTTATGTTTCTAATTTTCATATGATGGATTCTTAATTGATATATATGTTTCATGTTAAATTTATTTAACTGATTAAGATAAATAGACATCTGTCTATTGCAATCTCTTTGTTTTTTAGTGTTTATACTTGCGGGAACTAGTCTGGCGATCTAAGTTGGATTGGAAGCTACATCAAGAGCGACAGAAGGAGAATAGGAAGCACTTGGATCACAAGTAAGTTCCTCTATATTTCTGTGTGTCTATTTACTCTTAGATAAAGTGTCTAAAAAGTCTTTGATATGTTGTTCTAAATGCATAGCACCACATTTAGGGAATGTGTTTTATCCGTAATTCATAATTCTGCATAACGACATAGACAGTTGCATTTAATAAAGCAACACTCATAATGTCTAAACCCCAATAATAGGGTTGAAATCTGAGGTTAGGTGGAAAACATACAAACTTTATATATAGAAATTATATATAAATACATGTGGAAAGAAGGAAAATAGTGTATTTAACAGTTGTGTAATTAAAACATTGAACATAAAAATATGTAAATAAAGAGAAAATTGTCCCTCTCTTAGTAAATATGATTACACAACATTAAAGTAAAAATTATGCTGTGTAGTAACCAGAGGGTTACATATATTCATTTACTCTTTCAATGACACATAAATGTAGAAATGATATACAACATAAAATACTAGAGGATAGTACAAGAATAATCTAGTATAATGAAGTAAATAATTTCATTGCAAAATAATATAGAAAAATGACTAGGTATCATTACATTGATAATATAATCATGATATTATCCTTAATATAAATTACATTAAAATATGTCATAAATTATGGACAAAGTCCATGGTCCTACTTAAATAATTACAACAAATTTATAAATTTGAACATAGTTCTGAATTCAGGAGAGTGAATTCTTCAAATGATATGGACCAACCTGTGCATAGAAGAAAGACAATTATACTATCAAGAGATGGCAGAGTTTTTTGTTCAAATTGACAGAATGACCATTTAATTTGAGGAACTGTGGATTGAGAGTAGTGGAATACCTACACAAAACAATATATACAAGACTTAGTATATATATATATATATATATCTGTTAACTGAAATAATCTAAAAAAGGAAACTAGTCCCGTACATATACAAGAGGAAAATATATATAAGATCATGTATTTAATTATACACAAGATTAAGTTGAAAACAATGTGGAAAGAGAAAAAAGGAAATTACATTTTTTCTCGTAGACCCAAAAATTATTGAGCATCTGGAATGACCTTAGTAGAGGAACAAGAGTTCTATGTATAAACCAATATTTTATTAAATTGAAGAAATTAATAAAATAAGAGACTGTAATAAGAAAATTTTTAATTTATCTGAGTAAATAAAATTCAAATAAAATTTGGACAAGTTCAACAGAGAACAAAATATTACAATGCTGTAATGATAATTCAGTATATATACAACCATAACGAAATTTCAAAGGAGAGGAACGTCAATTCCATTAACCTGAGACTCATACGAATCAAGGGGAAAGGGATAAAATAAATTGTAATTATTATCCTGGAACAAGGGTTAATGTGTAAATTCTAGAGTGTGCTTCCATTAAGGAAAAATGACGGTAGTCTTATTTATTTCCAACGCAGGAAATAAATTAAATAAAATTATGTTTACGCTGAGGATAAACTACAGTCACTGTAAATTCTATTACTAATTCTTAATTATAGTATGGTTACAGAGGCACATAACCTTGCCCAAATCATTGGGGAAAAAATATTTTCAGAGATTGCTCAAATGTAAAAACGAATAGTCCAATGAGGAATCATATTCACAATGGAGGAAAAAGAAAAATTATAGACACTGATATTCATAATATTCATTTTCTTTAAAAAATTTCAGAAAGTCGAGAATGAAATGGCAATACAAGGTGAAGAGATTTCGAATCAAGGAAAAAACTAGTAAAAATAATGCATGTTGGTAAGACCGCTAAGCTTAGCGTTGGTATTGAAAACTAATTGGGGAAAACCAATTTTATATAATTAATTGATAACACATTTTAAGTTAAACCCATAAACCTATTTCTAATAAACGTTGTGAGTCAAAACTAACATTAAAACCCAAATTTATTACGAAGTCACTGGACTAAGAGTACAGTGAGACGTCTCCAGAAGAGAAGCATGGGGACTCTGTTTGGTAGAACAAAGAACATACAAGATTTCACACAGAAGGATAAAACGAAAGGAAATACGATTTTCATACCATTTTTATGAAATTCACTGTACTGAAATCGATTCCCATAAAATGAAAGCTCACGAAAGTATTACATGGTATTGGTAAAACGATGGCCAGACATTAAAAGAGGGAAGAATTAAAATACACCTGCAATCAAAAAATACAAAAGAAATTAGAAACAATGAATAATTAAACCGAGGAAGTAGAAATTGAATAAAAATGGTCACGATAAAGTTAAGAATGTAATGAAAACATTACCATAGTGTTTCTAATGATGAACACCATGAATGAGGAATGGAAACCTGCGTAAAGCTCTGAGGAAGAGACATAGCAGAAAATCAAGCATCAGGTAGAACACAAACAAATAACGAAACATTAACTTTCCCTTACCAAATCAAATGAATAGGTGTTACACTAAAATTTGTCACCATGACATTTAGTTGTCTATATGGGTTCATCATTACCTATATCACGCTCCCTTAAAGGTGCAAAATTATAAAGTTCCTAAACCGAGTCTTGGAATTGGGGAAAAGCTCATTAAAACCCTAAAAAGCTTAACTCCGCAATTTTCCTAGTTATTGCCTATGGTACCACAATTTCTTGCTCTATAACCTGTGGCACATCCCGCATGTTTTGCTTACTAAAAATGCGGACCCCCGTAAAAGGTAAGTTCTAGAAGCCCAGTTGGTCGAATATTCTCCCAGCTGGAAGCTTCTAGAAGCATAATCTGGTCGAGCTTCGCCCCTTCATTCATGAACCTCTATCCCTTCATTAATGGAGATTATTCCTTGGTATTTGGAGCTAAAATCCCTTTTTGAGAGGACTTTATCCCCCTTTCTTTGGAACTGAAACCTCCTCCTTTTTTCTATAAATTGAGATCATGTTTCAGTCTCAAGGGTACTTAGAACTTGGTTGTTTTGAGGTGAATTGCTGAAGAAATTATACTCTCTATACTTAGCATCAATGGTATGAGAATGACTACATACTCATATCCATAGTTTTATGCTAGTCCAGAGAGTGGAAGGCTTGTCAAACCGATGAAAAATAGCTGTTCAGGACCACGGAAGAACCTGTATGACATCAAGGCGATAAGGTTGTAAGGTTACTTCTTATCATACAAGTTAATACAAATGGATTCTATTTTCTCATTAAGTTGTTCATGTATCTATTTGAGTAATTTAATTCTTGGATTCCTTGATCACTGAGATAGATTAGTGCTTCTGAATTATTATACCGTGCAGGTGCTTTTAATCTTTTTCCTATCTTTGAATGTAGGTCTTACATGCTGAATTGACCTCTTTTGGAGTGACTGGATTGAAGATCACAACAAGTGTTGGACTTCAGGTAGGGGCATGTACTCATACTTTGTTATTTATTAATTTCGAATCACAAATGATCTAGAGAAAATGGTTTGCATTTGGATGTTTGTTTCTAGATATCCTTAGGATACTAGGGAGATCGCTCTTGTCCGTAAGAGGGTTTAATCCGCCTAACAAAATGGCAACTCCACTGGGGAACTTTTTTTGAACTTAGTTTTCTTTTTTGATTTTCGGTTTGATTTTTGAATAAATTCTTTGATTTTGATTAGTTAAAAACCGGGTTGGGTGAATAACTCATTAGAATCCTTGATTGTGAATCTGTATTTTTATTTTTTCTGTGTTTTTCCTACCTTCCACAATTTTTGTTTAAAAAAATAGCGGTAGACTATGCACATTTTAGTGAAAAATAGTGCGGTACCGCACCTTGTTCCATCAAAAACTGCGGACTTCTGGAAAATTTTTGAAAAAATAAAAATTCTATTTTCAGGAATGTAATTACATGATTCTCTGTAATTACCCCAACTTGTCTTGACTGTCAAAATTCTTCTGTGTGAATTTCCTTCAGCAATTTCTGTCTTTAAAGTGATCTTTGCAATTGATTTGCATTTTATGAGTGAGTTTTTGCCCTGTCTTCTTGTTGCTCTGAATCAGAAACTTTTATATACCTCAGTTAATTGGTATGCCATTGTTTTCTTGTTGAGCCATGGAATTTGATGCAAGTATTGTTTTTATGAAAATTCAATTTTATTTTCATTTGCAAATTTAGAAAACCTTTTAGCTTGATAAGGTCTAAATTTCACTTTAAAACCATTATTGGATGCTTTTGATTTCTTGCTGAGATAAGCAGAAAGCTCTTGGTTAGATTACAAACTAAGCATAAACATCCTCAAATTTTTTTAGATAGGGTTCAAAATTAGAGTTTTATTTTGGTTTTGAATTTTGTGTTTTTAATATTTTTAGTTTTCTTTTGTAAGAAGTTTGATTCTAGTTTATGATTTGATGATATAAAGAATTTCATTTTGAACAAGTGATTTTTCTTCTGTGAAATTGAGTTCTCAAAGAATTGTCTTCTTTTCAAAGTTTCTTGTTTATCAAAGAAAGAATTTATGTTTTGAAAGGTATTGAAATCTCTCAAATATTTCCTCTAAATAGGTTTCATTGAAAAGAAATGAGTTGCTTTTCATATAGATGCATTTTAGCGTATTTATGATTCGGGTCATTAAACATCATCGAAGTTTCACTTCCATACCTTTTGACCTAAGAAACAACCAAACTAAAAATAACGCTTAATTAAAATCAATCTAGAAATTTTTATATTTTCTAGGGCTCTTTTCCACCAACGTAGCTCAGGCTAGTGTCTTGGAATAGGTTGTAGTTAACTTTCCAAGGTAGTTCAAACAAACAAGTAGTACATCTTGCGGTAGGAAAATCCAATTGTAGCATGGATGCTCTGGGAAGCTCCTCCTAAAGGAGTTAAGCACGAGATCATGTCCGAACCAGTGAGGTAATCATACCTATCTCATTGGGAAAGATAGAATATGTGCACGTATTAAAAATGGTAAACCTCGGATAGACCATTGTCGAGGAGCCTGGGGTCACTTGTTGGTAAACCTTGGATTATGTCAAGGATCCTTCAAGGGGATTGAGCTTGTTACTCTGCCCTTTCGTGTATATCGGATCATAGAGTGTCCCCCTAGGTTTATGTGTTCCCGTTGGTGACCTTAGTGGCCATCAACTTTAGGATTATTTCCCAAGGTGACGGTGGAGGGAAGGTCCCACTGTACCTGGAACAGACATCGGCTAGACTCACTTGGACTCTCCGAAGGGTTCTCTTTGCTTGAGATGGTTTAAGTGGAGAAACTTGCACCATTTTGTTTCATTAAGCAGGTTGTCAGGGTAACTGGTCCAACCGCCATTTCTGCATTAAAATTCTATGATGTTGGATTTCATCACCAACTAGTGTTTTTAGTGTGGGAATCTACTATTTGTGTGTGGTTTGATCTCTTAGATTTTATAGGTGTGTGATCAATTTTGTTTTTTCCTTAGAGACTTCAGGATTTTTTTTATTGAAATTTTCTTTGTTTGCGTGTGATTAAAAGTTTTAATTGTGGCTGAATTACCGAGACAATCACGTAGAATGCAGGGGAAACCCCTTGAATATACACCAAGCCAATTAGAAAGACTTAAATCTGAAAAAAGGAAAACATCAGGAACTAGATCAACATAATACGAAGAAACATCCATAATTATTCCTCCTGATTACGAAGTAGATCAACCGCAAACAACAGAGTATACTCTTCAAAAAATTTCAATTTCCAAACTAGCTGAACTTGCTTCTACAATAAGTGAATTATCATCTACTGAACTTGAAATTTCTGAGCCAGAAATTGAACCTGCTACATATAAACCTACTTTAGAGTTCGTTACTCCAACCCCTAGTAGTCCTGATTCACCTAGAGTGAAGAATCAGATCATAAAAGATCTTCTCCTGGTCTCATTAGTATTGAAGAAGTTACTGACACTGAAGAAGAAGTTGTTCTTCCTTCAGCTCAAGAAAATTTAAATCTTAGAGAATGTGAATCGATTTTTTATAGTCCTTTTAGACAAGATGCTTGGTATTCTTCATTGAAAAACTTTCTACAGAACGTTGGTCTGAATTATTCACCACCCTGAATTCCTTTTCCTTCTATGCCAAGAGGTTATAGACCTCCATTAAACATGTCTGGTGAGTCGTCCATGTTTTTTGAATCTCCATAAACATATTTGTAAGGTGGTCCGTCTGTTCCTGCAGGATACCAGTCGCTCTCTGGTATTTTCTCAGGGGCATCTCCTTTTCTCAATAAACGTATACCAGCATCTGGTCAAAATGAATCAAATATCGAAACTGTAAATGCAGAACAAATTTATATGATGTCTGGAAACATTCCTAACCTTGACCCTCAAGGTAGTAATTTACATCTTGGGGGGAAACCTCAAGGTAGTAATTTACATCCTAGGGGGCAACCTCAAGGTCAATACATGCCTCAAGGTCAATATCAACCTGAAGAGCAATAGATGCCTCAAGTTCAGTACATACCTCAAGGTCAATATCCACCTCAAAGTTAGTATCCAACTCAGGGCCCACAACCTCCTTTAGGGTAGTAGTTCTATCCGGAACACCAATTGTATCATGGAGGTGGAAATTATCCAGTTAATTATTCAAAATATGTTATTATCAACCTGGTTATGGTCCTTCCTATCCACAAAATTCAACGGGACCTTCATATCGTGGAGCTAATACAGTGTGGGATCCATCCCAAGTTCAACAGAATTTTCAACCTAATATGCAAGTACCTTATTATCAGCCTGGACAACCGATTGGTTATACTCACGTCCAAAAACCTGTCCAACCTGTTCAACCTACTGTTCAGGTGCCTGCGTCAGGGGTACAATTTAGCAGCTCGGTCCGAGTACACCTAGAACTCTAACCCAAACTACTGCGCCAATTTCTGTTCAAGCTATCACACCTATTCCTGGAGTATCTGCAGCTCCTATTTCTACAACTCCTCAGGTATCATTACCGATTCCTCAGGTTTTTTCTCCACAGTCTGGACCTACACTCTAGACTACTATTCAGATGCCTACAGGACAACCTGGTACAAGTACAGTTATAACAAGCCAACCTAAGTTTACTTATCAACCATACCAAGGGCTGTATCAATATGGACTTGTAGCACAAAATCCAGCATATCAACCGTACCCTGGGTACATGTACCAGATACCTACTCAACCCCAGTATGGTCTGGTTAATATTGGTTATCCAGGGGGCATTTCGATTCCAAATGCATAGGATATTTCAGGATATCCTGGATATCCTTCTCCTGGAACTAGTATAGTTCCACAAGGTTATTCATATAATCAACAAGACCCTAACCGTTGATTACCATGCATAGCAACTTTGGATTTACCTAATTTATCGCACCTTACGAATGATCCAATTTATTATCTTCCGTATTGGCCGTCAATGCCAAATAAGTTTCCCAGTGATATTACGAAATTTGAAGGTAAATCAGGAGAGGACCCTTCTAACCATGTCGTGAATTATCACCTCTGGTGTGCATCCAACTCTTTAATTGACGATTCGATTCGATTAAGACTTTTTCAGAGAACTCTCATAGGATTAGTAGCCAAATGGTACATTGAACTACCATGAGGTTCATTTAACAATTTCAATGCCTTAGCAACCACCTTCTTAACTCATTTTCATTTTCCAGTCAGATACGATAATGGCACAGAATTATTAACTTCACTAAAGAAATCTGTGTCTACTTACATATCAGATCACATACATGAATGAAGATGTAGAAGATGTTTGGTGAAAGTTTTTATTCAGGATCAAATTTTGGCAGACTGGTTTATAAAATCATTACTACCAAAAATTACTGAAGATGTAGCTAAAGGAGGAGTTGTTACAGAAGAAAAAGTCATTGCTCAAGCTCAGTACCTTAACCTAGTATATACTCAGTCAGGTACTTTGTATGAGAAAATTCCAGATTTACCGCGTCCTGGTCAGATAACAACAACTCTCTCAGGCTCTCATGCCGCTGATGGTGTAATTGGTTTATTTAGTGCTACTAAGAGTAAGAAGAAATATTCCAAGATTACTTCTCCTATAATAACTTTACCTGACTCACCAAAAGGAGATTCTTCCCTTGAAGCTTCTGCTGACATTCACATTGTAGATTCGTCTACAACTAAGTCTAAATCTGGAAATAAGAAAAAAGGGAAGAATAAAAGTAAGCATACTTCATCTCCCAATTAAAAAAATGAGAAAAATGAGCCTTCTGATGATAAATGAAAACCTCATTATCCTTGTCATATCTGTGATGAGGATCATTTCACTAAGGAATGCCCGCATAGGTCTGAGGTATCTAAGTTTGTCAAAGGTTCATCTACACCCACTGTCTTGAAGGATCCTTTTCCTGTTCAAGATAGAAAAATGATTGGATATTCTTCTAATACATCAACATATATTTTGATGATGTCTCAAGTAATGGTTGCGACTCGATCGCAAGACTATGGAAGTAAGAATATTGTTACTGGTAAAGAAGTAGAAAATTCTAATTTAGTACCAGCTACATCTCCTCTGGTTTCTGATCCACTTCATATCGAGAAACCCAATCCTGATCTAGTATTTAAACCGCCTACTAAAGGTGTACTTATGAAATCATCTTTTAATCCACATGCAAGAGCTGCTAAGAACTACAACATTGTTGAGGATTTAGCAATATCTCCTTCAGCGATGTCGGCCTTAGAAGTGCTGCAATCATGTCCAACACAAAGGAAATTACTCTTATCAGCTATTGGAGCTGTAGATATTCAATATTCGAACCTCATGGTATTTTTAGAAAATTTTACACCACGACTCCCTCATCAAATGGCTTTTTAGATTCCAGTGCTAGTAAAAAACAGGCGTTGCTTTCGTACTGTAATTGATGAAGGAGCATCTACGTGTATTATGTCGTTAAACTGTTGGAAATCACTTGGTTCTCCAACACTTAACCAATCTCTGACAATTCTCAAAGCTTTTGATGGAAGAGGATTCCATCCATATGGAATTTTGCAGGATCTACCTATAGAGGTCGAAGGTAAAACTGTTAATTTAGATGTGGAAGTTGTTGATGCCCCTCTAGATTACAACCTTCTTCTGGGTCGAAGTTGGTTTTATGCTATGATTTTTTTCGTCTCATCCTTCGATTAATTATGTTTCCTCATCAAGGAAAGATTGTGAAAATCGATCAGCTCTCATATTATTCGTCTGACCCAGCCGCTACGGATAGTATTAAACATGTTGGAAAATCGACTAACCCTTATGAGGATGTTGGAGTAGGTTTAATCAAATATTCCGTTTTAATGGGAAATTTTTCCATGCCTCCATCTAACGTACCATGTACTATTGCTAATATCAATATGATTACATCAAGCACTATTCCATTTGATGATCCTTGGATAGTGCCTTTAGAGTCAGAACTGGATTCTTTCAATGGCGCAATGCCTTTGAGTCCTTTTGAGATAGCATATCAAGAAGTACAGTCATTTTCAAATCCCTCATCAACTGATTATGATCTAATGAATGTGATCAATGAAAAATCGTTATCAAGCTCAGCTATAACATCAATTCCTTATCCTTTTCAACAAGTGTTTCATACTGATGAAAGCATTCGTGAATTCTTGTCCATAGATGAATTACCATGGGACGATCTCCATCATAGGTCATCATTTTTACCTGAGCTTGATAGATTTGAAAATATTTTTTCATCTATTTTTCTAATTGACTATGTCATGGAACCCCAGAATCCAATATCGATTACAAATTTGGATTCTGAAATTAATTTGAGAAATATTTCTTCAATGGTTCCCATTGACATATCAGTTAAACCAGGAATTATTGGAAACATTCATATAGGTGCTTGTTGTACGTCAGATGAGATTATTACATATAAAGCCCTATTTCAAGAATTTCGTGACATATTTTCCTGGTCTTATGAAGAAATTCCAGGAATTGACCCAACATTGTCATTCATGAAATAAAGACTTACCTGGATGCTAAACCTGTCAGGCAGAGATTACGTCCGATACATCCACGAAAAGCTGCTACTATTAAAGCCGAAGTTGAGAAATTACTAAAAGAAGGTTTTATTTATCCAATTCCTTTAAGAGATTGGGTATCTGATATTGTTCCTGTTACTAAAAAATAAGGAACCATACGAGTATGTGTCGACTATAGGGATATTAACAAAGCTTGTCCGAAAGGAAATTATCCAACTCCCTATATCGATCAAATCATCGATGATTGTGCCGGAAATGAAATGTATTCGTTTATGGATGGATTTTCTAGGTATAATAAAATAAAAATACTCCTTGTTGATCAACCAAAAACAACATTCATTTTTCCTTGGGGTCCAACTTTTTCTTATTGTAAACTACCCTTCGGATTAAAGAATACCAGTGCAAATTTTTAAAGGGAAATGTCTTACGCTTTTCATGACATTAAACACATTGTGCAGCCTTATCTCGATGATTTAATTGCTCATTCATTGCACATGGAAGATCATCCTACCCATTTAAGAGCAATTTTTATGAGATGTAGGCATTATAAGATTCGGTTGAATCCCCACAAATTTGATTTTTGTGTACAATCTGGTAGATTGCTGGGATTTGTTGTTTCCAAAGCAAGCATTCATGTCGACCCATCGAAGGTTAAGGCTATTGTAAATTTACCTCCTTCTTCCACACTTCACCAACTCTAAAGTTTGCAAGGGAAAGCAAACTTTTTACGTAGATTTATCCAGAACTATGTTGAGTTAACAAAAAGTTTTACCAGGCTATTGAAACAGAGTGTTCCTTTTATTTGGGATGAAATCGTTGATCAATATTTTGATGCTTTGAAACACGTGTTGACCCATGCATCATTACTGCATCTACCAAATTACAGCTAGGATTACTTTTTATACCTAGCAGCATCTAATTCCACCATTGGAATGGTATTAGTTCAAGAGGATGAATTCCACAATGAACATGTGATTTACTATCTTAGTCGGAATCTCAATCCCACTGAAATTAAATATTCGCATGTGGAGAAATTGGCCTTGGCAGCAATTCAAGCTGTCCAACGATTCCTTCATTACATATTGTTATGAAAAACAACTGTGGTATCTAATTGCAACCCGATGATGTACATTTTGACTAAACAATTACTCGGGGGAAAATACTCTAAGTGGATTGTTATCCTTCAGGAGTTTGATTTAGAATTTGAAAATTCCAAATCAAAGAAATCATTGGTGTTCGCCGAACTTATGTGTGACTTCCCAAATACTGAGACATAAACTGTGGTAGAGCATCCGATTGTTGATGAATCTTTGTTTCTTATCAGTACATTAGATCCATGGTATGGAGATATCATCATTTATCTCCAAACCAAAAACTTTTGGCTTGAACTCTCGCGTTCAAATCGACGAAAGATCCGTTACCAATCTCAGCAATACAATATTGTTGGAGACACACTTTATCATCATGGTTCGGATTCTGTATTTCAACGATGTTTAACTCATGAAGAGGCTGAATTTTTTTTGAATGACTGCCACTCTGGAGCATGTGGTGGTCATTTGTCTGGGTATGCCACAACCCAAAAGATATTGCGCGCTGGTTATTTTTGGTCCTCATTATTCAAATATTGCATTTTCGCTGTCCGAAAATGCCACAACTGTCAGATATTTGATCAAAATATGCGTGCACCACCAGCTCCTCTTCACCCCATAATTGCTTCCGGTCCTTTTACAAAATGGGGCATTGATTTCATTACATGTAACCCTCACTCAGCCGAGGGGGATGGATATATTATTCTCACAGTAGATTATTTTACCAAATGGGCATAGGCGATGCCTACATTTGCGGCAGATGGAAAAAATGTAGCTACGTTTGCATTCAATCATGTAATTGCTCATTTTGGTGTACCACAAGCTATTATTACTGACCATGGGAGTCATTTTTGAAATATTATGATGACCGAACTTTCTGATCAACTTGGCCTGCGCCATGATAACTCTAATCCATATTACCCATAGGCTAATGGTTAGGTTGAAGCCGTTAATAAAGTTTTAACCACCATGATTAAAAGGATAATTGGAATTCATAAATCAAATTGGCATACCATGCTTTTTTCAGTGTTATGGGCATATCGAACCTCATCAAAAACTGCAACAGGGTTCACTCCTTTTCAATTGGTTTACGGTTTGGAAGCTGTGTTACCTATTGAATGCGAAATACCGTCACTCCAATTAGCCATAGACTTACTACCAGCTACCTCTGAAGAGAAAAAATGATTTTTTTATTTATCACAATTAGATGAGACTCGGCGCACCGCTGCATTAGATAAACCCAGAAATGGACTTTATCTGAAGAAATATTATGCTTAATTCTTGTGTGAAGATCTCGTTTGTACATTAGTTATTTTTCTAAGTTAGATGCCTTAGGTTAGATGAGTGTGTCTAGTTTAAGTTTGTTTTACTACTATCACTGCTTATCTTGATTACTCTTGATATTGCATATGTCGATATCCCTTCAAACGTACATTGGTTTTGCTGATGGTGCCTGTCGTAGTACATGGAATATTTCTTCCGCAGCCTGGGTTATTTATTCACCCACTGATGAGTTAGTCTCTATGCATGGGGTCAGCCTTAGTCAAACAACGAATAATTTTGCAGAATATAGCACAGTGATTGAGTTATTATCTGGTTCCATTTCATTTGGCATTCGACGTTTGATCATTAAGCTAGATTCAAAACTCATTGTATTACATTTAAATAGAGTATACACAATTAAAAATCCAGTGTTGTTAAGATTATTTTTAAAGGTTCAACTCTTGGAAAGGAAATTTGATTACATCGAATATCAACACATTCCAAGAAATTTAAATACATTGGCTGATGCATTGGCTAATAATGTTATAAATAGACATTTGTAACATTAAAATAGTAAACCAAAACAACATTCGATATGTGTTGAACAAGATAACCAGAGAAAGTAGTAATATCATAGATAGGAGTTTTTGTTTTAAAAAAATATTACATCGTCTCCAATCATAGGTTTAAAACACCTTATGATCTGAAAGACAGTGATACAAAAAAAAAATACAATAGTCCGCGATGATCATCCACTATCCGTGGTGATGATCATGGTAGTAAACTATCGCCTGTGCCACCCTGCACAGGAATCTCCTAAACTGGGCAGGAACACTAGTAACGTGTCTCTAGAGACGAAGCGGAATATCATCCATCGATGTCTCTGGGATATCTATAGTCAACCTCTCTAGGTTGTGCTCCAAGTCAGTAAAGATTTCTACTGCCTGATTTTATGGCTGTGCAACAGGCTCGTGGGCTATCTTTTGAAGCGACAGAGAGTGGTTGGCCTTTGTGGATCGAAATCTGCATTTAAAATTTTGTTATTAGTATTGAACGATAAAAAAAGAAAATAAAAATTAGAGTTAAAACACATAAAAATGATTCATTTACCTGATTCATCCCATTGTGCCCTTGGAGGTAAGGACATCTTGGGATCACCTCAAAAATCTATGCCTGCATACGGGAAATCCTCAATAGAAAAGATTTGGTTATGAACCAACAAAAATATGTTGGAGTGAATAGAAATACCACACAACCATCGCCACCATGGCAGGACATCAGTGCAACCCAATGCACCATACGAGGCTCTCTAGGTTCACCAGGATCAACAAATATCAGCTGAGGGGCGAGAGATGGAATCCTCTCCAAAGCAAAAGAAACCAAGATGGCACAATACCCAAAGTTTTTCAACTTTGATTATTTTTCTCTGGTCAGTTGGCCTTTCATATTGGCCGATACCCCTTCACACCAATTGAAAATGGTACCTCTATAGCAGTCAACTACTGTCTGCATCTGAGACTTGGTAGCCACATGTCGAGATGTGCTCCTACACAACCTGGTTATGGTGAATGCAATGAATTTAAGATCAAGACGTAGTATAGTATTTATGTCTATACGGTTATCTTTGGGATCAGCTTCATCACTGTAGAATTCTTGTTTATAGCTAGCAATAGGCAGGCCACCTCGTCTAGCTCCAAACAAATAAATAGGTTCACCTCGTTTAGGTAAACTAGTGAGGAAGTAAATGTATTCAAGCTCAAGTTCTAGCTTGTGATCATCGATGATAAAACATTATTCTTGGACATCCCATTTGTTCACCAGCCAAGTCACTAGTTCCACCTGTGCCCTCATGCCCTGAATTTCCCTGAATTTGTACAATCCGCAATTTCTCAACACATGCATTATGGCCAAATTATTCATAGCCACATCATCTACCTCTTCGTGCTCATGTTCTCTCCACTTCAACATTGTAGAATAATTTGAACATGGATGCATTTGAAGGTTAGAAGCTTTTAGAGTGATAATTTTTGACCATTTTTTAGAGAATTTAATAAATTTCCTTTTCTCACGGTGCCTCCGCAATTTTTATATAGAGATAGTGTGGACCCCCGCACATGCTCTTCATAAAAATCCTGGTAGCCTGATAATTTTCCTTTTGGAAAATTATCGGGGTCCGCAGGTAAGCAATGCATGACCTGCGGACCCTTGAGAGCAGAATTTTGAACCTTTTTTCCCCTCAAAAAATTATTTCAAAACTTAAAAAGATAATTTAAATGGATGAAAATGAAGAGAAGAGTGTTGTAGATTACCTGGATTCGATGGTTTTTGATTTTAGTGGTCGGTTCTCCCGTTATCACCTCCAAAACGTTTTCTGTCAAAAGCTCTCAACTTTCAACTCTGAATGCAAAAGGTGAAAATGAATTTTTTGAACTACTTTTTATAAGATTTTTTGAATGAATAAAATATCATTTTATTTTTTTTCCACTTTAAAAAGTTATTTTTCAAAATTTTTTACTTATTGGAAACATATATGTTTAATTTTTCGAGTTTATGTGCAGAAAACAGGGTTTTCAGGTGAAAAGAATTATTTTGATGATGGGTACACTTTTATCACTTTTTCGGGCTCTTGAAAATTATGAAAAAGAAAAACCTTGGAGTTCTCTTTTAAGCCCTTTTCAGACTCTCTAAACATGAAAATATTGCCGAGTACTTGACTATTAGAACTCGTAAAAGTAAATGAATAGTCGTCCTTTCAGTATAAGTTTACACCTTTTCCAGACTGAAATGGTCTATTTACGAAAAAAGGTATACGTTGACTAATCATGGTCAATAGATTTCTCTCCTGCATTATTTTATCCTTTTTCGGGCTTGAGAGACTAAATTTATGAAAAATTACAGCCACAAAGTTTTCTTAAGTTTCTCTTATGATTCCTTAAAACTGAAAAACACCGAGTTTCACCTATACTGGACTCCTTAAAACTTAACAACAAAGAACCTGTAAATTACAAACAGGAATGAACCACCCCTTCTTAGTGTTCGATTATAATACTAAGATGGACTCATCCAAAGGATGAGCTTATACAACAAGAAAATGTTATCCTCCTCAAGCTTGTCAAAAATAAAGAGGTACTTGCCAAAATTGGTGGGGGAAAAAGAGAGAAAATGAATCCAGTTGTAATACTTTGTTCCAAAAGGTAGTATACCACTATTTAACACGACACTTTTGTCACACTCATACTTGGGTTGGGAAAATCCTTTGTCTAACAGTTAATCAAACTACATTGAAAGTCTTTAGCCAGTTTCTGGGTATTAGCTTTAGGTCAATTGTCACCAAACCATCTGCAGTGTCGTTATGTGTTCAAGAGACAGTTCAAATAAACAATTCATTGCAAACATTTGTCTCCATTCGCGTTGACCATCCCTGAGTTAGTCCTTGCTAAAATTTCTTCAAAACTTGATCTAATGGTTTCATGTCGTGGGCTTTCCTACGACGGGTCACTTTCTATCGATGACAACACATCATCTAAAAATTTGATCTAGAATCCTATCAGTACCTTGGGATCTGCATGCCATAATGGCAGGTTTCTCTCCTTCAACGACAGGTTGCATCATTGACCTTCGATCGAATGATTCTATGAAGTGTTCGAATGCAAATCATTCATTCACACCTCATGGATTGTACTGAGTACTTTGAGAACCATTGTCATTATTGGTAGTTTCTCTCACACTTGTTAACATTTCACATCATTGGCTGGTAATCAAGTGGTTTCTACCATGTTCGACTTCGACTTAGTCAATCACATGGATAGAATCATACTAGTTCGGGAAGTAGAAATCAAGACCTTGGATCTAGTTTCCACCATCCAGGCTGCGAGGAGTTTTAGTATTCATAATATAGTAGACTACTTATGACAGATGGCTGCGTCCATGCTGTGTCTACTATTGATGTAATTCTAAAATCATTTATGTATCAGAACATGTAGTTAGTTTTGATCTGAGTATGGGAATGCCTACCTCAGCGATGATATACATATATATGTTTGCATTGAATGTTTTTATAGGTTTCAACTGATACGCTTGCAACCTAATCCTCAGAATAATAAAGCACTTCACTCTTTAGAACTACTTCAGACTTCGCGCTTTAGGGGGCAATCTGTTACACTAAAATTTGTCACCATGAAATTTAACTGTCTATATGGGTTCATCATTACCTATATCATGCTCCCTTAAAGGTCCAAAATTATAAAGTTCTTAAACCAAGTCTTGGAATTGGGAAAAATCTCATTAAAACCCTAAAAAGCCTAACTCTGCACTTTTCCTAGTCATTGCCTATGGTATCGCAGTTTCTTACTCTATAACCTATGGCACATCCCGAACGTTTTTCTTACTAAAATTGCGGACCCCTGTAAAAGGTAAAATAAAAGAAAAAGTAAGTTCTAGAAGCCCAGCTAGTCGAATATTCTCCCAGCTGGAAGCTTCTAGAAGCGTAATTTGGTCAAGCTTCGCCCCTTCATTCATGAACCTCTATCCCTTCATTAATGGAGATTATCCCTTGGTATTTGGAGCTAAAATCCCTTTTTGAGAGGACTTTATCCCCCTTTGTTTGGAACTGAAACCTCCTCCCTTTTGCTATAAATTGAGATCATGTTTCCGTCTCAAGGGTACTTAGAACTTGGTTGTTTTGAGGTGAATTGCTGAAGAAATTATACTCTCTATATTTGGCATCAATGGTATGAGAACGCTTACATACTCATATCCATATTTTTATGCTAGTCTAGAAAGTGAAAGGCTTGTAAAACCGATGGAAAACAACTGTTCAGGACCCCGGAAGAACGTGTATGAAATCAAGGCGAAAAGGTTGTAAGGTTACTTCTTATCATACGAGTTAATACAAATGGATTCTATTTTCTCATTAAGTTTTTCATGTATCTATTTGAGTAATTTAATTCTTGGATTCCTTGATCACTAAGATAGATTAGTGCTTCTGAATTATTATACCGTGTAGGTGCTTTTAATATTTTTCCTGTCTTTTAATGCAGGTCTTACATGCTGAATTGACCTCTTTTGGAGTGACTGGATTGAAGATCACAACAAGCGTTGGAATTCAGGTAGGGGCATGTCCTCATAATTTGTTATTTAGTAATTTCGAATCACAAATGATCTAGAGAAAATGGTTTGCATTTGGATGTTTGTTTCTAGATATCCTTAGGATACTAGGGAGATTGCTCTTGTCCGCAAGAGGGATTAATCCACCTAACAATAGGCAAGGTAAATTTTATGGAATTCATCTTCACCGTAAACATGTCACAAATCTATGCTACGAAAGGATCGAAAATATCCCGAAGCCAAGTGATCAAATTTATTAACAAAGTACTTAACTAATGCGTGAATTTTTCGAACAGAGAAATGATTTAAATCATCTATCTGTAAGGTATGGATAAGCCATAATCAAATCCCAAGAACGATTGATAGATTTACTACATTAACTATGGGTTAATAAAATTTCATGTGTCAACCAACATAACATCATTCCATGAAATAAATAAGGTGACAAGTTAATATAGGAATGTTTTCGTATTCTAAATATAGATAGGATAACGATGAATATGAGCACTTCATCAACGTAGGGATAAGAGGAAATTCCCAATACAAAATTCAAAGTTAGTTTAAACATAAGATAGCATGTCATACATTCGAAAGGTGATTAAGACCTCAAATAATACTCTAGGGTATAAGTATTAATAATAAAGTAGAAGAAAATACTATAGTCATTAATAACATTAGGTCTATTATTTTATATGGATTAAGTGATATAAATTAAAATATTTAATCTTATATTATAGGTTCAAATATGGATAAGTAAATTCCATGATAACTCTTGTGGGTTATTAAGGGTTGCAATATGGAATAAAAGTGGACTAAGAGATGCAGAAAATATATAGAATGGTAATAGTGATTAGTGTTAGAATATTCCGACACATAGGAAATATTTAAGAATAACTTAGTCTAGTGTAGATTTAGGTAAAGTGTGTTTATTTACGATGTACATTTGTAACTTATAATCCGACGGTCATGATTTGTAGTGATTCGATGGTTATCTCTCACCTCGATATTAACGGCACTTGATCCGTGGCTTAACACTCGATTAGCCATGATATCTATTTAAAGAGCATGGAGCGTCATTTGTACGGTAAGCATTTATGAGAGAAGCATATGTAACTTTTCTTTTTATATTAATAAATTCCCTGAAGTGGCCGCGTTGGCTCAGGGCATGGACTGTTTCCTTCTCTGAGGGTTTTAACCACGTGATTATACTGGTGTACTGATTTGTGATTTGTTTGTGAGCGGTGACCTTTGGTTCTTGATCTACAGAACTTACCCTATAAATTCCTACATGGTATCAGAGCTATTTTGAGGGCTGCATCCGTTGTTGATCAAAATCCGAAGCTGGTTTGACTGCATGCGAATGAAGTTTTGTAGATATACTATTTTTGAACATTTTTGGGGTTGGAGAACTGCTCGGTTGTGTTTGGAGTGTTTGTTACAATGAGGAATGCCTTTCGTTTCATGCGAAAAGGTTTCCGACTGCCCAAGTTATGTAAGTTTAGATGTGGAGGTATAAAGCATCTATTTTGCAGTTATATTTGTTAATAGTTCTGCTTATTTCAAATTTTTTTTTTTTCCTGTATTAAGGTTTTATTTATTTGCCGAATCTATACCCTCTTCTCTGTGTATTCTCTTTTCTGTGCGCTCCGTGCGATCTCGACAAATCAGAAATAGGAAAAAGGGATTTTTTTTTTTCTACGTATGCTCTTTCCCCACGTCTTTGTGTGATCTTGGGAAATCAAAAATAGTGAAAAAAGTGAGAGTTTCTGGTAAGGCTAACCAAGAATCTAAAATTCTGCCGTAAGGCTTTGAATTTCGTTTTTTGCTTGTTTTTGTGTTTTTTGTGCAGGAAAAGGCACACACACCGAAGGATAATAATAATAATAATAATAATAATAATAATAATAATAATAATAATAATAATAATAATAATAATAATAATAATAATAATAATAATAATAATAATAATAATAATAATAATAATAATAATAATCCCCCCTTCCTCCTTTCTAAAATAACATAATCCTTTTACTATCTCACTTGGTGAGGGGTTAGTTTATGAGAATAGAGGTCTTGGGTTCAAGTCTCCTTCTCAAGCTTCTTTTGTAAAAGGTTTTTGTTCAAAGGGGCGGATTTTTTTTAAAAAAAGCTGCACTTCATCTCGTTCCCACAACTATTCGACATCTACAACTCAAATTTTTCAAAAGGCATAACTTCTTCATCCGGAAGCCGTTTTTCGAGCCGTTTTTTTGAAACGGCCTAATTTTTTGAGATATTTCCATTGGAGCAGTTATTTTCAGCTTTTATCAGCTTCATTTAAAAAAAAAAATGGAAAGTGCATGCCTGGTTATTCTTAACAGCACCAATTATTTCCAACGGCTACCTCACATGGTAGATATACTTAGAAGTAAAGGGCTTTATAGAATAGCCGTAGGTCAAGAAACTAAAAATTATGATGATGATAAAGATGATAAATGGGAAAATAAACAAGATCAAGCACGAGGGTTGATATGAATGTTCATTTCTCAAGATCTTCTATTTCATATCCTTGACATTGAAACCCCTGATGAGGCCTTGGAAAAGCTAAAAACTGTTTTTGGCGTTCAAAATCAAATCCGGGCCCACCAGCTTGAAAATGAGTTGCTTACTTTGGACCCCAATAATTTCTCTTCCATTGAAGATTTTTTGTCCAAATTTAAGACCCTCCGAATTATTTTATAAGGTTGTAAGATAAAAAAGGACGATGGTAGCCTCATATATTGCATTCTTGCTAAGCTTAGTCCTGCATACTCTGTATTTGTTTCCGCCTTCCATTCCACCAGAGAAGCCATCATTTCTTCAGGAACCACCTACAAGAATCCCTCTTTTGATGCCTTTTGTGATTCTTTGATAAGAGAACAAGAAAAAAATTTACACCTTGGTCTTATCACTGCTGGAAACGCTTCTAAGAAAGCTTTAGCAGCCCAACATCAACCATATCAAAAGAATCCCAAGAAGCAGTATCCTAAAAAATATGGTCCTAAACTAAACAAAGGCCCTAAGCAATTTCAGCCGCAAATTGAAAAATCAAATCACCAAAATAATAAGGCAAATCAAAACAAAGAGAATAAGACAGATAGACTTTGCAACTTTTGCAATCAGGATGGCCATATAGAGTCCAAATGTTTTAAGAAGATGGAAGCCTTAGAAGCAACAGTGAAGAAGCACAACATCAATTTGGAGCACTCTTCACCTTCATCTTCAAGCATGGAACTTTCTTCTTGTGTTTGTCAAGCATAAAGATCTGGTTATGCATTAAATGTATCTTCTTCTTCTCCTTCTCATGAGTGGCTCATTGATTCTGGAGCTTCTTACCACATGGCTAAAAATAAATCCATGTTTTCTTCTTTAAATGATTGTAACACCAAACATATTTATGTTGGTGATGATAGATCTCTTAGTGTTGTAGATCTGGAACGATTCATCTAGATAATGGTCAGTTTAATGATGTACTATGTGTTCCTACCTTGTCATGCAACCTTCTATCTGTTTATCAGATAAATCATTCAAGTGAAGGGAAAATAGTAGAATTCTCACCTCATGATGTTGTAATCAAGGACCTCAAAGATCCTAAACATATTTTAGCTACTGGCGTTGCTGATGATTCCACAAGGTTGTATAAGTTTGACAACTTTGGGTCATCATCTCTTCCCTCGGTTTTTGTTGCTCATAATGATGATGTGAGAAAACTTTGGCATGAGCGATTTGGTCACTTAAACTATCGCTCTCTTCAAAATCTATGTAAGGAAAATATGGTGACAGGCCTTCCTATGGTATCTTGCCGAGATGGTGTCTACTCCGGATGTGTGCTCGGAAAACATCATCGAGACAGTTTTGAAAAACGTGCCTCTTAGCACACTTCAACCCCTCTGCAGCTTGTGCACAGTGATTTATGTGGTCCACTTCCTGTTTTTCTTTCTCTAGTTGCAAGTACTTCTTAAATTTCATTGATGATTTTTCCAGACGCACTTGGGTATATTTCTTAAAACTCAAGAGTGAAGTTTTTAACATGTTCTTGGCCTATAAGGCCTTTGTTGAGAAACAATCTGGACATCCAATTCTTAAGTTAAGATCAGACAATGGCAGAGAATATATTAACAACAAATTTATCAACTTCTGCACTGAGCATGGCATTCAATTGCAACATACTGTTCCATATACTCCACAAAAAAATGGTGTAGCTAAAAGGAAGAATCACACCTTAAAATAAATGGCTAATTGTATGCTTCAATCTAAAGGACTTGGTCTCAATTTTTGGGCAGAAGCCATTAACTGTGCCAATTACATAGTAAATCGCACTCCTACTAAGGTTTTAAAGAATATAACTCCAGAAGAAGCTTGGAGCTCAATCAAAACAGATGTAAGTCACTTTCGTGTTTTTGGAAGTGATGCTCGGGCCCATATTCCAGATGCGAAACATAAAGCCTTAGAACCTAAGAGTGAAAAATGTATTTTTGTTGGATATTCTAAAGATGTCAAAGGATATAGACTTCTTCAACCCAAATCCAAAAACATAATCATTAGAAGAGATGTAAAGTTTGATGAAAATATATCGGCCCTCGAGCCTAGTTCGGCCGGTGTGCCACCTTTGGCCTGCAAGCTTGATTCAGCATATGTGCCACCTCTCTCTCTCTCTTCTATTTTTAATAGAATTCCTTCTAGTTCAGATGATGAAAGCGAGGATGATAATCCTCCTCTAGCTCATGAAATTTTTCCTTATACTCCACCGCTTCCAATATGGGTCCGCTATACTTGGGATGCAGCAGGTTCTCTTGCAGGTGACCCTGCTAATCGACGACGTACACGTTCTCAGTTCGAAAGAGCCTCTTCCTTATTGGCTCAAGCTCCAGAAAAACTTGATCTAGAAACCTTTGAAGAAGCCTCAGGTCATCCAGATTGGGATGAAGCTATGAATGAAGAATATCATTCCTTATTGGCAAACAATACTTGAGATCTTGTTCCTCTTCCAAAAGGAAGAAAACTTTTCAGATGTAGATGGGTTTACAAAACAAAGTTTGGACCAAATGGAAAAGTGGATAGACATAAAGCTCGTCTGGTCACTAAAGGTTTTTCACAAGTTGAAGGCATTGACTATACTGAAACCTTCTCCCCTGTTGCAAAAATGAATTCTATCCACCTTGTTCTTTCCCTTGCTGCCGCCTTTAAATGGGAATTCCATCAGATGGATATTAAATCCGCCTTCTTACATGGAGATTTGCATGAAGAAATCTACATGGAACAACCCCCTGGCTTTATCCAAAAATATTCCAGACTTGTTTGTCGCCTTAGGAAGTCTCTCTATGGTCTCAAACAAGCTCCTCGGGCTTGGTATGCCAAAATGGATAGATTTCTCTTAGATAATGGCTTTTCTAGGTGTCATTCTGACAACACTATCTACACCAAGAAAGTGGGTAATTCCTTCACCATCCTTGTTCTTTATGTTGATGATCTTATCCTTGCTGGTAGTGATCTAAACCATATAAAACATGTGAAGTCTAGGCTCAAAAATAAGTTTAAAATGACAGACTTAGGACACTTGCATTATTTCCTTGGTCTTCAAGTCTTGCAATCCAAGGAAGGCATTACCCTCTCTCAGTCCAAGTATGCATGTGATCTTCTACACCACTTTCACATGGAAGACTGTAAGTTTACCCCTTCTCCCTTTTAGTCTGGAGTCAAGCTTTCAGTAAACTGTACTACCCCTAAATTTGATGCTACCTTATACCGTCAACTTGTTGGTAAAATTTTGTATTCAACCCAAACCCGTCCCGACCTTTCCTTTGCCATTGGTCTTGTCGCTTGGTTTATGCACCAACCTCATGAAAGTCACTGGAAAGCAACTAAAATACTAATTTGATATATTCGAGGTACAATTCAGTTCTGGATTCATTACAGTGCAGGAACATCTCCCTTGTTGATTGGTTTCACTGATTCTGATTGGGCTGGTGACCCTGATGATCGGAAGTCCACTGCAGGATATGTATTCACTCTTGGTTCAGGACCTATTACTTGGTCTTGTAAGAAACAAAGTTCTATCTCCCTTTCTTCATCAGAAGTAGAGTATTGTGGTGCAGTTGATGCCAGCAAGGAAGCCATGTGGCTTCGTCAGATCCTGTCTAAATTTGGTCTTCATCAACAACATCCAACTACACTTTGGTGTGATAATCAGAGTGCCATTCAGCTATGTAAAGATCCAGTTCAACATTAGCGTATGAAACACATTGAACTCCACATACACTTCATCAGAAATCTCATTCATGATGGTGTTCTTCAAGTGCAGTACTGTCCAACCAATGATCAGGTAGCCAATATCTTTACAAAGGCTGTCACAGAAGTAAAGTTTACCAAAATTTGATCCATACTTGGAGTTCAGGAAAGTTGTAATTAAGGGGGAATAGGCTCTAATGCCCCCTTCCTTCTCCTATTGTGTCACTTTTGTAAATCCTTCAATCCTATCCCAATTTGTTCTTAAGGGGGGATGTTAGGATATTTCGACACATAGGAAATAGGCTCCTTTTGTGTCACCTCTGTAAATCCTTCAATCCTATCCCAAATTGTTCTTAAGGGGGGATGTTAGGATATTCCAACACATAGGAAATATTTAAGAATAACTTAGTCTAGTGTAGAGTTAGGTAAAGTGTGTTTCTTTACCATGTACATTTGTAACTTATAATCTGACGGTCACGATTTGTAGTGATCTGACGGTTATCTCTCACCTCGGTATTAATGGCACTTGATCCGTGGCTTAACACCTGATTGGTCCATGATCTCTATTTAAAGAGCATGGAGGGTCATTTGTCTGGTAACTGTTTATGAGAGAAACATATGTAACTTTTCTTTGTTAGCTTAGGGCATGGACTATTTCCCTCTTTGAGGGTTTTAACCACGTGATTATACTGGTGTACTGATTTTTGATCTGTTTGTGAGCAATGACCTTTGGTTCTTGATCTACGGAACTTACCTTGTAAATTCCTACAATTAGGATAATTTAATATTAGAATATAATTAATTATTCTAAGATAAAAATGAAAGTTGTTGTTTTAACAAACAATAGTGAAATAAGCCTAAAATTTTGAAGAAAAAAATTAAGGGCAAAATAAGATTTCTATTATAACAGAAGTAAGCACTTGAAACTGTTGTTCAAGGATAGTCATTCCTGAAAGTGAAGTAGGAAATATTTAACATGGTAAAAGGATCATTATTCTCAGAAAATTATTCGGTTCGTGAAACCATAAGTTGATAGGAAAATATTAACAACAAAAAGTACACTTCAATGAGAATATCGTAATAGGACGAAAGGTATTAATTTCATTGACGACAAAGTAGAATTTATGATATAAATAGTTTTTTTTTTGGTAAGTGGAGCTGTTACAAATGGTATCAGAGCCCATGTTGAAACACTGGGCCTATTTGTTTCCTCACACATATAAATAAAAACCCAAAATTTTGTTGCTGTAAATTAATTTCAATTGAAAAATAGTTGCACTAATTTATTTTCGGTGTACAGTGATTTAGTGCAGAAAAGTACAACTATAATTATGAGTGATAGAGGAGGGCTGTATGTAGATCTGGGTGGTGAGGGAAATCCAGCAGATCAAAATGCTCAGTTTCTGGACATGGTCATGGATATGCAATGAGAATTGATTTAGCTGAGAACCAACAATGAACGATTGTTTCAAGCCATCAAAGAGTAAGAGAGGTTGATTAAGGAATTAACCTCAAGGTCTAGTCATGAAAGTGAAGACCTTGGAAGAAAGAGAAAAGAAGATGAAACCAACTCAGAAGAGCCTGAGGATGGTGAAGTAGCTGGATAACAGTCTAGAAAGAAAAAGGAATTGCAAGGAGAATTCCGAAAAATTTAACCTCCCACTTATGATGGTGAAAAGAAGGAAGATGCAGAAGCTTGGCTTCTGAACATGGTAAAATAATTTCAATTTTATGAATATGGAAGTAACCTGAAAGCCAAATTTTCTATTTACTAACTACAAGGTAAAACTACCTTGTGGTGGGAAGAAAAAAAATGGTACATGTGATGGATGAGAAAACTATTACTTGGGAAGTCTTTCAAACCAAATTCAAATCTAGATATTTGAATGAGAGATATTATGATGACAAAGCCAAATAATTTCATGAGCTGAGATTGGGAAAAATCACTATTGGTGAGTTTGTTACAAAATTCACTAAATTTCTTCGCTATGTGCCTTATATCAGAGAGGAAAAGGCCAAAGTAAAGAGATTTTAAAATCGCCTACCTACTATCGACAAGGAGATAATAGAATTTGATATTCCTAAGACAATGGATGAAGCTGTTCGCAAAGAAATACTGTGTTATAAACAATTCAAAGGTAGAAACGAAGAACTGAAAAATTGGCAAAACAAAGAAAAAGGGAAAGCTGACTCTAGTGGAAAAAGAGTAAAACCATCATACTTGAAATTTTTTGGGAAAAACCATCAAAGGAAGAAGTTTAAAAAAACTGGAGAAAATCAACCAACAAAATCACAAACTAGATCTAAACAGATGGATGCAAACAACAAAAAGGTAGAGGCTGTAAAAATGAAGGAACCATTAAAGTAATGGGTTTGTGGAGAACCTCACCTATTACGTGATTGTCCTCATAGAACAGTTCAAAACATTCAAGTGTTAATAGAGGCGACTACTGTAAATGACGTTGCTAGAAACATTCCAAGGATCAATGCTGCACTTGAGGATTGACAAGCTGAACACCAATCAACCATGATCGAAATTGAAGGTATGATTTCTAAACAACCTGTTTCTATTTTGATATATCCAGGAGAAAATTTAAGCTATATAAGTCCTCAGATGATGGAAAATTGCAAAATTAAAATAAGAAATTTCAACAAGCGTGTTTGGTTCAATTAGCTACTGGAACAAAAATAAAAGTGACCCATAAATTTCCAAAGATTTTTGTAAATTTAAATGGGTATGAAAGTGAGCTGAATTTAAATATTTTGCCTCTAGGCTCATATGATGTGTTAGTGGGAATGGAATGGTTAGAGAAACATAAACCAATAGTTAATTTCTTAGATAATGCAGTTCACTATATAGATGATGAGGGAAAACCAATGATAGTGAAAGGAAAACCAAGACCATATCAATCAGACAGATTTCAACACTACAGTTAAAAAGGACAGTAAGAAAAGGATGTTAAGTGTATGCTATACAGTGGAGGAATTGAGACAGCAAAATGAAAAAAAAAGCTGTAGAAAATTTACAAGTAGTTAGAGAGTTCAAAGATGTCTTCCCAGAGGAAATCCCCCATCTACCTCCTAAAAGAGAAATTGACTTCTCAATTGAATTGGTACCATGAGCTACACCTGTTTCTAGAGCACCATACAGAATGAGTACTCCTGAGTTGTTATAACTAAAACTGCAACTACAAGAGTTATTAGACAGAAGTTAAATCAGATCAAGTGTGTCTCCTTGGGGAGCACCTGTACTATTTGTTAAAAATAAAGATGGCACATTCAGGATGTTTATGACTACAAACAATTGAATAAATTGACCATAAATAACATATATCATCTGCCCTGAATAGATGAATTATTTGATCAAGTGAGAGGAGCTACTATCTTCTCAAATATTGATTTAAGAACAAAATATCAACTGAGAATAAAAGATGAGGACATCAAAAAAACAATATTTCAGACTAGATACAGACACTATGAATTTGTAGTTCTACCTTTTGGATTGACTAATGCACCTGCTACATTCATGTGTTTAATCAATAGTGTGTTACACAATTATCTTGATAAATTTGTTTTAGTGTTCATTGATCATATTCTGGTATATTCCAAAAATAAAACAGAACATAAATAACATCTCAGAATTTTCTTACAAACACTTAGAGAACATAAGTTATATGAAAAAATCAACAAGTGTGAGTTTTTCAAGGAAAAAATTCAATATTTGGGTCATGTAATTTCAGAGGATGGATTGGCAGTAGACCGAGAGAAAATACAAGCTATCATGGATTGGCTTGTACCTAATGATGTCCCAACCATAAGATCATTCATGGGTATCGCTGGATACTAGCAGAGATTTGTAGAAGTATTTTTAGCCTTAGCATATCCTATTACTTCTTTACAGAAAAAGGGAGTAGAGTTTGAGTGGACAACAAAGTGTCAACATAGTTTTGAACAGTTAAAACTTAAACTAACAACTACTCCTATTTTGAAGATTTTTGATTCAAACAAAGTATTTGTAGTATGTACATATACATGTGCAGAAGGATTAGGAGGGGTATTATTACAAGTAAACTCAGTCATAACATATGAATCAAGGAAATTAAAGAAGCATGAACAAAATTACACTATATATGACTTATAATTTGCTGCTGTGATACATGCTTTGAAGATGTGGAAACATTATCTATTAGGAAAGAAGTTTATACTAATGACAAATCACATAAGTTTGAAATATTTTTTCACACAACCTGATTTAAATGCTAGATAAGCTAGATGGTTGTCTTTCCTTAGTGAGTTTGATATGGAAATCAAACATATTAAGGGAAAGAAAAATAAGAGTGCAGATACTTTGAGTAGGAATTCTCATCAAATTTTAAATAGTGCCGGAAGTAGTGCTAAACTTGACATAGAAGGATTGATACAAGAAGTGGTGAGTCAAGATCCAAATTATAAGAAACTATAAGAAAAATTGCAGAACACTCAAATATTAGGATATACTCAAAATTAGAAGGGGTTGATTTACTAAATATATATATATATATATATATATATATATATATATATATATATATATATATATATATATATATATATATATTCCAAATGTGATCTCATTAAAACATGAAATTTTAGATGAGTATCATAAACGACCTTATGCAGGACATCCTGGATATCAAAAACTAATTTCATCATTGAGAAAGAAAATGTTTTGACCAGGTATGAAGAAAGATGTGGCTGGTTATCTAGCTAAATTTCTAGCATCTCAATAGGTAAAAGTGGAACATCAACATCTAGTAGGATTGCTGAATCATTTACCTATTCCAGAATGGAAATGGAAACTGGTTTTCATAGACTTTATCACTGGATTTCATAGAACTAAATATCAACATGATTCTATAATGGTGGTTATAGACACATTGACTAAAGTTGCAAACTTTTTACCAATACAATATACTTTTGGTACAACTCAAGTAGCTAATGTATTCATGAAAGAAATTGTGAAGCTACATGGAATTCCTAAAATGATTATATCAGATAGAGATGCAAAGTTTACTTAATCCTTTTGGAAGACTTTTTTTGGAGGAATGGGTATCAAATAGAACTTTATTACCGCATACCATCCTCAAACAGATGGAAAAGCTGAAAGTACAAACAAGATTTTAGAAGACATGTTACGCATGTATGTTATGGACAGACCTACAAGATGGGAAGATTTTCTGCATCTAGCGGAATTTGCATATAATAATAGTTATCAAGCTTCCATAAATATGAGTCCTTTTGAAACATTGTATGGCAGAAAGTGCTACACTCTGCTTATATGGAGTCAGCCAGAAGATAAGTTAATTCTTTGATCAGATGCATTGCAAGAGATGGAAAGAACTGTGAAGAAAATTCAGCAAAATATTAAAACAACTAAAGACATACAAAAGAGCCATGCAGACAAGAAGAGAATTCATAGAGAATTCATAGTGGGAGACCATGTTTACTTGAGGATTAAGCCTAAAAAGAGTACTTTATATACGAGTAGTTGTGCTAAATTAACACCACAGTACTGTGGACCATTTGGAGTTCTAGAAAGAGTGGGGCCAGTAGCTTATAAATTCACTGTACCTAGTCATATTAAGGTTCACAATGTTTTTCATGTTTACTTATAGAAAAAGTATGTATATTATCCTACTCATGGTAGCTACATATCCCTTATACTTGCATGCTTTCTTCCTTTCTCTGAATGATCTTCGAATGGAAACATTTATTTCTTTATCCTGTAGAGTGTCATGAAGCCAAAGAGGTCTCTTATTGGTAGGAGTATCACTTGGAAGTGGATCTAAAGGATCCATAGGCTTCATGGGATCATTAATATCATCAAAATTAGGCATAGAAGGGTTGATGAGCCTCAATATTGCAACAATAATGTTGCAACTCCCAAGGCTACCAACTTTAATTATCAACCCGGGGATTGTACAATGTGTCATTATTAATTTTATATTATATAATGGAGTGAATTTCATGAAATAAAATATTAAAATAATTACAGAAAGAAAAATTTTACTTTGAAAATAAATTAATCAACAATTTGTAATTGAAATCCTAAGAGCATGGATTCAAATAAATAGGCCTAATACACTTTGTAAAAATGCTTGTATTAAGTGGTTTTTATTATTCCTCAATCATGGATTTAGATCCTAGGGGTAATTATTCAAGCCTAAGAGACAAAAACTAAGCTTTTGGAGCAACTCTGATCAAGTTTACATGTGTCATAGGAGTGCTACAAGAAGTTTATACAAGATGTCTTGTAGATGCTACAAGAAGAGATAACTCACCGAATGACAAAGTAAATAAAATTAAAATGGGATGGGAAAATATTTTTTATTAAGTAGGATGTATTAGGACTCCATTACAAGTGGAATCACTCCAAAATACCCCGGTTAACATGTGCTAAAAAATAGCAGAAAATTACTAGTCTAAAAACTAGAAATTCAATAACCGGTGAGCTAGTTAACCTATAAATGCCTAACCTAATCAAGTGAAAATTAGATGGGCTATTTTTTATTATTAATTAATTAATTAATTAATTTTTTATTTTTTATGACCTAATACAAGTGGAATCAACTAAAATTAATATTGTTACTACGTTCTAAAAAATAACATAAAATTACTACTATATTGCTAAAAGGGACTTCCAGAAATCCTAGATTCGTGAACTAGTAACCTAATCCAAGTAGCTCAATTATGAATATGAATTTTAAAATATATTATAAGGATGTATCATGATTGTGACTCTTTAAGTAACCTGCAAAAAAACTCACTTCAACCATTTAACCAATATAACCTACTTGACAAAGGAAGCATGAAAAATAAATGCATAAACAAGAGATTTAAGTGAAAAAGACATTCAAAGGACATAAGGAAATTTTGAAAGAGGGCTCTGAAGCTAGTGGGATGGCCAAGCCAAATGAGACTCAGAGTCCTATGGAAGAAAACAAGCTTTAAAAGCTAAAAATGGCACCAAATTTCATTATTTGAATAAATCCAAGTAGATCCCTGCTAGAAATGAAAGAGGAGCTACAAAAAAACAAGTTTTCTCCACAATAAGACTAATAAATACATGCCCCTAGAGACCAATTCGAATTTGTACTTATAAAAAATAATACGAATCAATCTCCTTGAAAGGAGGAAGATTTCCCCTCCAAAATCCCTCAAATAGTGGATCTGGTTCCCAACACTAGGAATCTGCATTAAATGACAAGGAACACATACCTAGATTTTCTCAATCATAGGAGCTCCAATATTTCTCAATAATTTCATGATATTTTTTTCATTTATTCTCCAATATTGTTCCTCTTGTATTAGGTAGAAAGTCCCTAGATTATCTCCTCCTCCAAATCTTCATAATCTTCCCAATATTCTCACAATATTCTTCAAAAATAAATAATATTAGGCACACATATGCAATTATCTCTAAACCTTCCTAAGAACATATTAAATATAAAAAAACAATATTAAGTGTATAAGGAGAGATTTAATCTAGCCTTTATTTTCCCAAGAAAGGTTATACGGGCCTTAATTTTTGTTAATTTAGAGGCCCATCATACCCCCATACTGAAATTGTTGCTCATCCTCTAACAAACATATCCATAGTTTTTCTTCGTTGTTATTCTTTTATGCCTCATATGAATTTTATGATGTTCCATGATGATGTGGATGTAGCTTCCCCTGTTTGATAAAATTTGTGTTTATCTCAATTTCCCATCATTCCTTTGATTTTCCCTCTTCGTTTTAGTATTTCAGAAGTATCTATTGATTCTCCTCCTCTAATGACTTCAATAAAATTTAATCAATGTGGAACAAAAAGTTTCTATTTAATTCTACAAGAGTGAGAGTGTTTATGGAAACAAAGGTAGAATAAATGTTCTTTTCATGATGCCGAGGAGAAGGGAGAATTCAACATGCAACCTAAGACAATTTATCCTTAATGGCACAAATTTGCTGATATTTCTTACTGCGATTTAGATATTTGGAAACAACATAGTATGATTTTGAGAATTGAGAGATTTTTAAGGGTTTTCATGCCATGTAATGGTGGGGAAAATTTGTACTTACCATTTCCCTCATGATTCTTTCATCCTTCTTAGTATTTGAGGGTAATTATGTCCATTACCAAGCTTCTTGTAGCAACCTGTGACTTTCTTATAGCACTTTTTCAGACCCTGTAGGTTCTTATGCAATGGAGGTTGTTGTAGCAGAAGGAGTTTTTGACAGTCTTGTTTCAAGGTTGAGGAAAGAAAAATTACAACATGCACCCTTTTCCTATTCAACACACCATATCCTTAGGCAAAGGCTCAACCAATCCAATATTTTTTCTCTTACTAGAAATCAAACTGTAAATTTTCAGGGTACATTTTCTTTATTATTGAGGTGCTTTCAGAATCCCTATGCCGAAATTTTATAGGGAAGGAATTTTTACTTAATTTACCTTTGAATATTTCCTTGAGTCTCAAATCTCTAGTGTCTGTTCTAGGTGAAGTTTTCCTTCCTGTAGAACTTGGTTAGGTTACTGTAGAAAATCTATTCTTCCTATAGAAAATCTGTTTCTTCCTATAGAAAATCTGTTGTTCCTGCAACATCTCTATTTCGCCTGTAGTAACCAAACCGAATCATGTAGCAACTGTTCCTTGCATTCAATGAGGTGGTGGGTCCACTTTTTTACTCTTTTATTTTTTTATTGATTTTCTCATTATTTTTTCTTTTTTCAAAAATTTTCAAATTTTTTTCTTTTTTATCCATTACATGCAAAATAAACTCAAAGTGATTTGAGTTAACTGAGTTGGTCCCCAACTAATTTTTGAACTCCATGATAACATCCCACTTTATTAATTATTTTTTCACTTTTATCTCATTTATATCCCACATATGTGGCTATCCTTTGGAGAAAAGTTAAGTGACTTGCTATATAAGTATGAGGCTTCCTATTATTAACTTTGGCTATAAAAGAACTTTTCTTCTCACACGTTTAATGTTTTCTTAAGCTAGAATAGATTCAAAGGGTGAGGTTTGATAGTTGCATAGCCATACCTTACCATGCAAGTTTTTCTTCTGTGCACGATGTTGTTGTAGTTGTGGAGGTTGCTGATATGACTATTGATTCTTGCCTTTGGTGGTTCTCAAGATGATACTGATGATACTCTTGTTAGAGGTTTCTTTCTCATGTGTTGATCCTTTGATGGTTGCATGCTTCTTCTGAACAAAGGTAATGGATGATCTACTAGCTTCTTGAGTTGTCATATTCTTATGCTCGTTGTGCTATGCATTGGATTTTCTCTGAAATGTTTCTCTTGAAATGTGCTTGATTGATCAAAGCTTTCATTGAAGGTATTGTTGATGGCAGATCAATTTTCTATTGTTGGAGATGATCAGTGACCCTGTTGTAGCCTTGTAGAATGTTTTTGGCTACCCACGATCAAGAATATGACCCTTCAATGATTCATGATGATCAATTCTTCATTCAGGTTCTTTCAAGTGCTTTTGATTATGGTTCTAGAGGGCTTGTGTAGACTATTACAAGATTATGTGTCTTCATGTAGCAGTCACATAGAACCTCCTAGGATCATTATTTCCTGTATTTGATACCTTTAAAAATACTGATAATTCTTAAGTAATCTGTTGACAAGGATCAAAGGCATTTTTTGTGGTGGAAGGGATGGAGGAAGGGGTGAAAATGGGTTATTTTCAT
This sequence comes from Pinus albicaulis, assembly GCA_034641835.2. Classification (NCBI taxonomy): domain Eukaryota; kingdom Viridiplantae; phylum Streptophyta; class Pinopsida; order Pinales; family Pinaceae; genus Pinus; species Pinus albicaulis. The sequence continues at coordinate 1,779,223,214 of CM076575.1, forward strand.
GGGCAAAGGTGAAAATGAGAGTGGAGAAGAGGTAACGTGGTGTGGAAAATGAATGATGAGGATATGGTGGACCTCTATCAAAATTTATTAAAGGATACATGACATTTTTTCCTCTTTCTCCAATCGGATCTGCTTCTTGTAGCATTTCAGGACAACCCCCTTGGAGCATAATTGTTTTATCCATATCTTTGAAAAGATAAACTGGATTGACTTGATTTTGTTTTAGCATGTTTCCATCATCCTTATGAACCTCCCCATAAAAATTATCGGCCAATGGATGCACGAATATAGAGAAAAATTAAAAATGGTTGTAGGTGATAGAGGTTGATTTCTCAAAAAGTGTGCACCAGAATTTTCTGAAATTTCTTGAGAATATTACCATCATCCATATGCATCTCCCCATGAAAATATCAACCAATAGATGCACGATTTTTGAGATATAATAAAAAAAATTATGCTCTATGTATTTAGGACTTCATGTAGCAAAAGCAAAACTTCCCGTAGAATTTTAGGACAACGAGGTAAATGAATGAGAAAAACCAGGAAATGATGGGTGGATGTTGGAAATGGATGAGGGTGATCGATTGGCATGAATTTGGTACTTTTGGAGCATCTGATCAAAGGAGGAGAAATTCCAAGTTTGACTTACTTTCACTAGATTTTTGACCAACTTGTTCTTTTGGTGCCAACTTTTTTTTCTTACTTGCAAAGGTTGGAGAGAACCTACATTCATTAGAGAGAGATACATGGAGAATTTTTTTTTTTTCTTTTCATTTTTTCATTTTTTTCATTTTTTCTTGGGCCTACTAGCTAGGTTTTCAACTAGTAGGTCTTCCTAGGTGCCTCAAAGGAGATTTTAACCTAGGATATTTTTTTTTCTCTTATTTTTTTTTTCCAATCCATTGATTTGCTCATGGAGGTTTTCAATCAGTGAGCCAATCTCAGGTGTCTCAAAAGAGGTTTTCACCTATGATTTTATTCTTTTCTTTTTTATCTTTTTCCTTTTTTTTTAATTTTTTCCATCCTCCTCTACTTGAAGAAACAAAATATCTTTCAAGTATAGGAATACTTCCAATGGAGCCATGTGTGCATCAAGATGACAAATAGAATCATGTGTAGGCTTGAAAGATATGCTTTGACATGTACCTGAATATGAGAGACCAACTATTTTGACTGAGATGATATCAAGTACTATTGAAGAAGAGTGTGTTGCTGCAACTTAATGATTGTATGGAACCATATTTCAATATAGTTGTGATGCCCCTGGTCCACTTGCTTATTTGGATCATCTTAGATGTCTTCTTCTTCCATTAAATTCAAATATTCTTATTTTTGCTAATTATTCTCTTGAACATAGAGGATATTATGGTGAACGTAATGTAACTTCCTAAATCTCTGATTTTGATGTCTGCTCTTCATCAAGTGCAACCCATGATTCTTTGGTACTCTCATTTGAATCTTCTTTTTCTGAATGTTGTCCTTCAATGAATTTTTTTTGAAATACTCTTCTTGAGCTAAGATGGATACCATTTAGATCAAGAGAAGATGTTTGGTAGTATTGTACCTCAATGTTGTAAGTGGGATGAGCTACTTCATTGTGTAGGTTTGGAAATGGTGGTACATGTAGTTGAGTGGGAGTGGATCTTTGAGATGGATGTAGTTGGGATTTTGGTTGTGGTGGAGGTGGATTGTGGGAATAACATGGAGTTGGGTATGGAGGATATTGAGGAAAATATTGAGGATATTGTGGATTTTCCCATAGGTGTTGAGATTTTGGATAACATCGGATGTGATCTAGCTTCGAAACTTTGTGAAGGGGATAGAACACATGAGATCTCCAAGACCCACAAATCGTTTGGGGAAATTCCATCTGGTGTAAAAGTTATTCAAATAATTAATTTTTTAATGGGGGATCTAAGTCTAATGTAGGGAAATTAAAAAATTAAAGTAAATTAATTTACACATGTGGTGAGAATGTTCTAAGTGACATGGATCAAGCTTTCTCTAATTTTATCCATTCATTAGTGTTTATATCACGACCGTTGTTTTTTCAACGAGAAAAGTATTAAAGGAAGGCTTGGGGCGAGTTGGAGAGACACACACCTAGTGGAAACACTTGAGCTAAGTTGAAATTTTGGGGCATGGTTTTCTAAGAATTTTCGAGTGATATTGCAGTGCTAGTGAGGGGTAGATTGGAAAGGGATGTTCTAATCCAAGGCCGAGAATACATAAATCAGAGTGGAAAATCCGTACCAAGCACCATAAAGGCTAATAAGACAGACACAACCCAACCAGGCTGACGCACATGCAGCGCAGGGGATGATGGAGAGGCTTCAAGGTGACGTAGAGGTAGCGCATAGCCCATAAGGGTTATGTAGGGGAAGTCTGTGTTGCGCAGAGGCACACTAGGAAGGAAAGGCTGACGCAGAGGCTGGAGGGACATCGTTGGGGTTCTAATGGGCTGGAAAGGGATAGTATTTAGTAATTCCTTAAGGGTTTGAATCAACCATATAGACATATAGACATATATACATATAGATGGAGAGGACATTTTAAGGCGAGGTTACTCCTCTCAAGGTAACTTCACCACCAAAGAATCATATCACCTGCTCCTTCCCAATCATCAGGTCCCCCAAGATGCCATCTCGGCTCAGATCTGGAACCTTAGAATTTGGCCAAAAATATCCACCTTCTTATGGTTGCTTAGAAAACTCCGCATTCTAACTTGGGACAATCTTATGAAAAAAAGGCTTCATCGGTCCTTCTCAATGTCCAAACTGCCAAAATTTAGAGGAATCCATAGAGCATATCCTCGACTCCTGTCCTCTGGCAAACTCTCTCCAGGACAACATTGATTTACTATGCAGAATAACTGATAGGAAAAATGGGACATCCTCAATACTATCCGCCATTGACAGGCCACTCCTTTCAAAAACAACCTCCTTAACTCCCTTTGGGATATCCTCCCGGGGCTCCTCCTCTGGACGACCTGGAAAGAACGAAATAGGCACATTTTTAGGGATCAAGTCACCCCTCAAGAGATCCTCCGGACCACTATATGGAGCAATCTCAAGGAATATCTAGCTCTGCATCACTGGAAGGATATTGACTTCCCCTCTCAACCTCCTGAAAGAATCATCTGGACCAATTGGAACCTCTCCATCCCCTCTCATTTGGATAATGAGCCCCCTTCAAACCACTCTCCCAGCTCACCTTGCTCATGGAGTCCTCCGCCGCAAGGATTTTTCAAACTTAACTTTGACGGAGCCTCAAAATACAATCTAGGGGATGCAGGCTTTGGAGGCATAATCATAAATTCTGAAGGAGAGCCCCTCTTGATATACATTGGTTCTATAGGATGGGATATCAACAATTCTGTTGAGCTAGAAGGTCTATTGCAAGGTCTCTTTTTGGCTCAAGACAACAACTTCTTCCCACTAGAAGTTGAGGGCAATTCCCAAGTCATCATCAATATCGCTCATCATCTCCTCCTGGGCTCCTCTGCCTCCAAATTATCCAAGAGCTAGAGGCTCGCTACCCGCTTTGAACTCATTGAGAATTGGTTATTTCGTCACAGAGCTGTCTCCTTCAATCATATTTGACGATCATCTAATGCAGTTGCGGATCTTCTGGCCAATAAGGGGGTTGTTCATACAGCTCCTCTCTTCTCTGGGAGGCTCCGCACATTTTATGATGAAGCTCTGCGCACAAAATGCACCCAATTGGTGCTCAAAGATCTTCAACCCTCAGATGCGGGTGTTAATACGTGATATGGAATATCGCCACCTAGCCACGCCGACGATGGACAGTCGTCCTCCTCACGCAGGGGCACATGGCCATGGAAAGTTTAATAAAGGTTGGGGCATGGGTATTTCATACTCCACCACCCTCGAACTCAATGAAGTGTCCTCTCTGCACTAGGTTTGCAATGTGCATTTACATCGTCCCTCCAACATTCATTCCGCTTGTCATGCCATCCCGTTTCTTGCCGGCATACATGGACCAGAAGACTGTGCTTCTAGTTTTCCATTGTGGCATTTATGTTTCTCTCAGGCTTGGCTTTGTTTCTCCCCGTGCCTTTGCTCTTGCCAAGCCCCTACACCATTCCTCTGCTCATTTGACTCTCTGTCAAGATGCCGTGCCACCCCCCTCACCTCATTTTCATCCCTGCACCTCAACCATGCCTCGTTGTCACCGCATGCACTGCCGTAGAGGTGGTGGATGCGGGCTCCCTTCCCGTCCTCCCACTCACACCATGGATGGAAAAACAATGGACTTGTCTGTAAATTGGGATGAGCCTAAGGTCCTAGACCCCCTTAGCCTCTCCGCCCACATGTCTCTGCACATTGCTGAGGCCTCTGCTGAGCCCTATTTCTCTAGCTCCCGCTCCAAGAAATGTATGTGTAGATCCACTGTCTCCTCTACCTCCGCCTTCCCCCCTCGCAAAACACTGGATTTGGCGATTCAGTTGGCCTCAAACATCAATGAAAGTTGCAGCTTGGATGAAGACGACACAAATGCTGGAACAGGTGCTCGCTTGAAATCCTCTCCTCCGTTGAATGCCTAGGTGTCCAAGCTCGAGGGAGATGACTCCGAGTACAGGTGCCAAATTGAGGAAGAGCCACTCCAATCGCCAATCCAGGATGACAAAAAATCGACAACTTAACTATTGGGTTCCTACTTGTCTTCTCTCTGTGCTTTTTTCCAGTCAATTTCGCTCTCGTCTAGTTATTTTGTCTCTTTTTAAACTCGGGTCTAGATATGGTATGGATATTGCTAGTTTCCCTATATGGGAAACACCCTCTAAGTTTCATGGACATGGTTCTTGGGCTGGTTTCCTTGTTTGGGGCAGCCCCTATTTTGCAGTTTTGAACTTGGCATCTCCTGCCGGAATAGGCTAGCCAATTTCGGAGGATGACTATTGTAATATTGTGACCTGTATTTTATAATAGAAGTAGCCTAATTTAGAAAAAAAAAAAAACAAGAGCATTAAAACTTACCCACAATAAGGGAAAAAAATTATCAAATATTTTCCAGCATCTACTTTTTTTTTTTTGGTAGTTTACACTAATCCTAATCACCCACGGGTTTCAAATCAGTGACCTTGCAGACGGAGTACCTTAACGGTGCACCCCATCATCGACTTCTCTACACCACGTGGGCTTGCCAACGTCTACTTTAAGTTTAGTTCTTATATATATATTTTAAAATTAAACATTAACGTTTTGTAAGTTTAAAAGAAAGAAAGAAAGAAAGAAGATGAAAAGAAAAAAGAAAAGTTGAAGAAGAACTTTAAGAGAGCTTTTCAAAATGTTAAAAATGCCTAAAACAAATTTAAATTTTCTATTTAGCTAAATTCCCTATTAAACATTTTTTGTTTTTCCTAAAATTAATTAGAATAAAAAGTTTATAACTAGTAATTTTTATATCACATAGTATTTTAATAGTACACCTCATCACCATCTATTCTATGTCTCCTATAAAATTGCTATTTAACCAATTTCTATTAATTCTAGGAAGCGACCTACTTTATTAACAATTTTTAATAACCTTCATGTGCTAGCAAGAGATCATCTTTATGTTAAGAACGTAACAAACTAAATTTGAGTACCAACACATTAACTGCTAAACTTTTCGACATTAGGGAGATGCCCTTTCGTAACAATAATTAATTGAGCATATAAGGACGAATCCATCATAGGTTGCGCCCCTTGAATAAGTATATAGTTTAGAGCGCCCTCCTGCCCTGCAGACATTGTATGAAAACAATGTAGAATTAATATTTCAGATATCTCAGGATCTAATGGTTAATAACTCATTTGAGCTGTTAATTAGTGCGCTACCTCAAAATGCCTGAAAATTCAGGGATTCCCCACGGCGATAAAGGGAAGGGTATCGATTATGGCGGTGATGTTGGATGCAGTTCACATAATGCTGAAACATTTAATGTTCCTGAAGGCGGTTATGGAACTGGACCATCCAACATTCGTGCACTTCGAGGACCGGTTACTGATACCGATAAAGTAAACGTTGACAGTACTCATGGTGAGTCATTTTCCTCAGATGATGAGTCTCGTAATCAAGGATGCTTTTATTCTTGGAATTATAGTCTATTAATGCACTATATATTATCCATTGGATTTTGTCCTTAGTTAAACTGACGTAATGCATTAATAAAATTATAGCTCCACAAATAATGAAAACCATACTTTCCCCACGTTCATAGAACCACAATTCCACAAATATTAATAACCATGCTTTCCCCAATAAAAATCATTCTAGTTTTGTTAATTTCAGTAACCATTCGATTCCAGATGCCCACAATAATAATTATAATTCGAACTTTAAGAACCAAACATTTTTTACTGGTTCTATAAACCGTGCTAATTCTTACTGGTTCTATAAACAGTGCTAATTCTAATTCTACTATCAATGAGACGATGAATTATTATTCGGTTCCCTGTGCAGGCTCCCTGGATTCCAACTTCTCTGCTGCTGCTGCTGCTGCTCCTCCTCCCCCTCCTCCTCCTCCTCCTGGGTCATCTTCCATGGACTCGATGCCTCAAAATCACGACTTCGATGAACCCGGAGGGCTTCAGAAAGTAGCGGAGATGGCCCAACTCAGTATGGAACATGCGCCAGACCCCAACTCCAGTGGATGGATTCCACCAATATTCTCGAATTATATGTTAGACTGGGGATGTAATCCGAACCACAGAATGACCACTAAAACTGGTCCGTGTAAATCATGCCAGATACTGCGCAGGATTATTCATACAAACGGTGGGTGCACTATAAATTTAGAAAGTATTATTTACATGTTATATTGTATTTTTAAGCTCTAATTTTACTATCAATATAAAATATTTACATTGTTACATTGTATAACTTAGAAACTATATACATTGTTACCAGGTATATAACTTAGATAGTACGTACATTGTTACCATATATATATATATAATTAATAAAAAATGTTTATATTTTGGTTTAAAAATTAATGGAAATTTTGACATAATTTTGATAAAATTTAGCTAAATTTTCTGGAAATTTGAGTTGCAACTATCAAATTTCAGAATTTTGGGTGTCTAACCTATTTTTCATAGTCGTGAATCCACTTCTACTATCAAAAACACTATTCAAACATCCCTATAATCTAATTTTATTAAAAAATGCAAGAAATGGTCCTATAGCTAAATTGTGATGGCCTCTATATACAACCTAAATAATTATGACTTCTAGAAATATAAATATTAAACTCCATAAATAACTCAATTATTGAATTATTGGTTCAATAAATTAATCTTTATATATTCATTATTTGAAAAAAAAAAAAAAACAATATTTAAAAATAGTTAGCCAATAAAAACTCCTTCCCAAATCTAAACTCAAAATCCTGCATCTAACTTAGGCAACCTTGACAACTGTAAAATATATAATTGAAATAAATAAATAATATTTTGATTAAAACATATAATTGAAATAGCTTAATAATATTTTGATTTTAACTATATGGTAGGTAGCTACATAACAAATATTTATTTAAATATTTTAAAATATTAAATAAAATTATTTAAACAATTTTAAGTAAATATAATAGCAAGTATATATAATAATACTATAACTTGTAAATTTATTAAAATCAACAATATAATTTCAAGATTTTTTGTTATTTAAAATATATTTTTGAATACATAAATAGATTTAAAACTTGAATGTAGATTAAATAGATTTAAATTAAAATGAATTTAAAAAATATTTTGAAAATGCAATTTCATCTAAAAGTTAAATTACACCATGAAAAATATAATTGAAAATACTGAAAAAAAAAGTTTTACCAAATTTTTTTTTTTTTATAAGCTTGGTAGTTTCTCTTTTTTCTCCTTTTTTTTTACTCCATCTTCATCAACATGTCCAGATACATTACCTCGGAGAAGGAAATTGAATCTATGATGAACCCTATAACACTATAACAACCCACCTCATCACGGTTTAATGAAAACTCCACAAACTTTTTACCAAATAAATAAATTGAAAGTAAATATTTTTATATTTAAATTGTAAATATATAAAAAAAATGTAAATGAGAAAAACATGAAGAAATGAAGAAATTTTACTTGAAAGTAAAAAATTTTATATTTAATTTATTTTAAATAAAAATAAATATAACAAAAATAACAAAACACATTGTAAGTAAATGTTTTATATTTAAATTGTATATACAAGAGAAAAATATAACTGGAAATAACAAGAAGTAGTTTTATTTTGAAAGTAAATGTTTTTATATTTAATTTATTTTGAATAAAAATAAATATAATTAAAAATAACAAAAGTCATTTAAGAGAATGTGTGTGTTTACGTACATAGGGGTGGAAGATTCAAAAATGGAAATTCATGGAGTGAAGGGTAAACCCACACATGCTGTTACCGAATGCCGGCTCTGTGTTGAACCTGGGAGAGAAGGTAGCCTGAAACCTGAAATAACTGAGTGAGTGGTAGTTTTGAATATTTTTTTAATATTTCAGTCATTTTTAAGAAAAAAATAAGTGAAATATTTATCTAAAATTTGAAGCTTTTCCATAAAATACACAAGATTCCAGAAACTTTCATGTTATTTAAAAAAAATAAAAATTATAATATGATTAAATTTTTTTTTTTAATTTCAATATGTTTTGTCCAACAGATAACGTAGTGGACAGTTCCATATGTTAAAACCATCTTTAACCTAATGGAAGTTAAAATAACTTCTTCTATATTTATGTTTCTCAGCTTGCAGAAAAAAAACGAAGATGCAAAACTGTTTATAGTACTCTATAAAGATTTGCGCAGAAACGAAGGTTGTCTGCTTCGTTATGACTCATTTAGTTTGAATAACGATGCCCGCAAGAAAGTGAAAAGACAAAGAGTTGGTAAGATTTTAAATCACCAAAGCTTTGGTCCTTGGAACCCTAATGTGGAGAGAAATTAATGTGAACTCATGAGTTTTTGAATAATTGTTCCAGGCACCCGGGGCAACCGTCTCAAGACAGAGGCGCCGTCTTCCTCTTATACCCCCCAAACCAAATACGCCGCTCAGGTAATTTACAGCGATAAAAAAATTGTAAGGAATTCTGGCTATCTTATATTTTTTGGCTTTGGCTGAACTTCACCATTTGGATACCCGTGACATAATTTGCAGAGGCAGAGAACCAAAAAAATGCAAATGTTAGAGGTGGCAAAATATTTCCATGTAACTGAAGACGATGCATGCGCCAAGCTTCTTCGAGTATGTTCAACTGTTTTGAAGGAATTTTGCCGCGAACATAGCATCGAACGCTGGCCTTACCGTAAGGTAAAAGTTTCTAAAAAAAAATAGATGGTTGATTTCAAGAATATTTGGTATTTCTATGTAGGTTAGTTAAATTATTTGATCTAGATTATATTATCAATTTTGAAATATTTCAACAATCCACAATCAACATAAAAATATTATTTATATAATGTTATGGCTAACTTCACAACATTAAAAGCTAATGATTACTCTGAACTTGATTCAGGTTCATCCCTTAAGATGCAAAATTAAACAATTGAAGGAAAAGATGAACAGCGGAAATGAGAAAGACAAAGAGATTAACAGAGTGAGGATTGCAGCGCTCAGAGACGACCTAGCAATGGAGTATCGAGGTTACCCTCCCAAAGAAGATGACTTATGATTGGAGGCCGACGATCACTGCACACACGTTTACAGCGTTTTTAAATAACGATACTGCAAACTGAATGTGCTTTAAGAATGAAGGCAACATCCTATGTAGTTGGTGGAGAAAACAACTTGTGGTTTGAATGCCAATCACGATGATTCCATTGGAATCATGTTCGATGTAGATGCGTATATTTTAATTATATATATTATTTTATAATACAATAAAGTGTAATTAACAAACCTAATAATGATGTGGTTTAGTTATAAATAATTATTATGTGAGAAATAAATATTTAATTTTAATGGTCAAGTTTCACTTGTATAACTAGTTGAGGATGGATTTTATTTGCAAGGTGATCTAATATCAAATCTCAAACCTCAAGGAGAGACGACTATGTGCTAGGGGACGAGAAATGCTAAAAAATCTAGTGAGCTTAGAGTTGGTGTGGTCAAGGCAGGATGGATGCCATCCAGCGTGACTTTGACGGATTAGATGCTCTTGGGTCAGGGTTTCCTCTAGGATCACAGATAACTTGACAAACAAAAAAATATATGTTTCCTTTAGGATCACACCCAACTTGACAAACAAAAAAATATATATTTAACTTTAATGGAATATTTAGAATAGTATACAAAAATCAAAGAGATGTATCTCCAAAGTGATTATTATTATTATATTTATTTTTTTAAATAAAAAATAAAATTATATGAATGAGTATCATAGAAAAGTTATTAACAGATTAAAAATCCCATAGAAATGTAGGGATAAGTGTTTTGATACTTATCAGTATTTGCCAACCATTTAATTTACATGGTTGTCCAATACTACAACAACACCCAAATCAATTAAATAGTTGATAAAGATTAATAATAAATATCAATCCAATAGTTATTTTGAATATTTTTTATGTTAAGATAAATAAATTTATTTATTAAAAGTTATTTGTGACCATCATTTATTCATTTTTTTCTTAAATTTAGGTAAACGTAAAAAGGTAAATATGCTCATTTATCTAAATTAGGTAAATATGCACATTTATCTAAATTTAGTGCCGACCAAAAATATATAAGCTTTTATACAAAATTTAGGAAAAATAATTATCAATGTTATTAATTTTTCCATGAATTTAAAATTGAATGGTGAGGATTTAAATGAATCCCAAAAATAATATCTAAAAAGAAGGACAACTATTGAATGCATCCCCATTGTTCAATTTAGAAACCCACATTCAATTCTAAAATATACACACCTATAAGGGTAACTACCACAACCAAATAAATTAAATTGCTAGTAAATGAGGATAGACAATAAAACATTTATCTTATGATAAAAAATAATTATATTGTTATTAATATTATCAAAAGAAATTAATATATGAGCCTAGTATGCATTTCTTGTGTGTGTGTGTGTTTTTTTCTCTTTATTGTTCATTTCTATTTAATATGTATATAGACTAATGATTAAGATGGATGAAGAGTCTTTGTCATGTATTAATATTCAATATAGATATTGGATGATGAGTACTCTAACACAGAAATCAATGCAATTCATTAGTAATTACTTTGTCCATACTCTAAAATACATGCACAGTATTAATCTGATTATTTTGAAAGAAATGTGCATCGTTTATCTAGTTACATCATATTAGAGATTAACATCTACAATAAGATTAGTGCATTTAGTGCAAAAAATCAAATAGGATTAAAAATCAACATTTAATAAAGTGCAATAAATCAAATAGGATTAGAAATCGACATGTACACTAAAATTCATCCAGCAAGTGAAATTAGTCAAATAATATTAGAATATATTTTAATTTAAATAAATAAAATATTTATTTCCAAATAATATTAAATGGATTGAGGACCTTACATATGCCTTTACTGTTTACTTTAATGAAATTTCAAAAATTTTTGTGTATTTTTTTTAATGATTTTGGGATTTTTATGGATTTCTAAATCTAACTTATTTTAACTGTTTTTAAATCTTTCCTCTTTCTCTATAGTTAATAATGTGACAAACCCATTCATTCTGGCGAGTTTTCATATTCAACCTTCTTAGTGTCACGAAAGATAAAATTTTGCATGTTTTGGACAATTTGCTTTGATTTGTTGCTATCTATGGTGTAGGAGTGGATTTGTTGGTGTAAGAGTGGTATGCGTTGTTCTTCTTTTTTTTGATACATCATGGTTTATCAACATGTCTCCTAGTTTCTCCTTGCTTGAGATACTATCTGGGTTGGTTCGCCTTGCTCTTTTGTTGTATTACTAAGTATATGTTGCGTTTGGTTTGAATGGTGGTCGTCTATTTTCATGCGCGTCTTGTTGGTTTTGGCTATAAAAGCTATTGGCTCTTGGGTAGAATTATGATATGTTTACCCCGGAATCTTTTTCCTTTTGATGGTTTCTATATTTTACTTGATGGTAATGTTTTGGTTGTCATAATGTTTAGTATGTTGTTTATTCTTTTATAGTAATCTCAATTTTTGGCATGAAACTTCCTACTTATCTTGTTGTCTAAGAAGGGAGTTGTAATGAGTATATAATGGATTTGTGTTTATTTGGAAATTATATGTCAACCATATCTAGATAACTTTGTAAATTTTTTCTTTTGGAATGCAACATAATACATTTATATTTAAAAAAATTTAACATCATACCAATTTCTTTCATGTATCATTAAAATAATATTTATTCTAAATTTAGATTTTGAAATCATGAAGGGAAGAAATAAATTAAAAACTGAAAAATTGAAAAAAATGATTAAATGAAATATTCCTTATTCAAAACAAGATGCAAAACATGTCAAATCAAAAGTACAAATATAAATATAAAAAATATTTTTATCTCTTGCATGAGAACACTTCGAGAAATTACTACTTTGAAATTTTTTTAATTAAATTTAATTAAATATAAAGTATTTAAATAATAATAAATTATGATAAATGTTATTTAAAATGATAACCACTTTAAGTGAATTTGATTGAAATTATTTTTTAAAAATAAAAAATTATTTATTTTATTTTTATCTTTTATTTTTAATAATTTATTTATTCTAGAGAAATTTAGTAATTTGTTTGATATGTAGCAAAACTTTAAGGTTTATGGCTAGTTCTTTTTTTTCGTGTGTAAACTACGTCACAAATCAAACGATTTGATTTGTATTTCTCAAGTTTCACAAATTTCACATTACTTATAACAAATTAAATTAAAATTTATTTTTAATAATTTTACTAATAAATTAATACTATAATAAATATAAAAAATATATTCATATCCGTAACCAATTTATTATCTCATAATAAATAATAAATGTAAATACTCAAATTTTTTAATATTTAAAAAATATCTATAACAAAAATATGAACGCTTAAGTCATTACATTGTTCTCTATATATAAAAGGAAAAAGAAAACTGCATTTAATTGAACCTGAACAACCAGATAACTTACATTTAAAAAACTGAAAACAAACCAGTCGTAAATATATTTCCTTTGAAATGTAACGGTAATCTGGATTCAATGGTACTAGAGGGATGGATTGTAACATTCATCTAGATACATAGTGGTAGATGGATTGGAATTTGAATTGCAGGAATAACCTGATCCTTATGCAACAGTTAGGAATTATGGACAGATGCACATATGAGAGGGTGGATAGACGTTGACCGTTATTGACTAATAGAGAAAAATAACTTATAAGATATGTATAGAGAGAATCAAGTAATAGATGTTAGGGCTAGGACAATCCAGTTTAGTATATTTCTTCGCGTTCAATGTATGATATTCTTAGCCAAAGGATATTCATCATGCGCACAAGGGAAACAATTTTGTGCTACGATCAACACACTGGCGTGATTTGCTTCTAATCCTGCCACGACCGTTCTTGAGATATCCATCTTCTACATGGAAAGAGAATAAAAGGCGGAGGAGAAAACGCTTTCCCGCAGATTTACACGAGTCAACAGAAGAATATAGTGGGGAATTTTGGATAAGGTGACCTTCCTTACAACAATCTTAAAACGCGCATTGCATTAATCATTGGTTTCAATGTGTAATGTACACTCACAACCATCATTTAAAATAAAATAGAATTACATACTTCATTAACTAAGCTAATTCCTAAGTATCAATACATAGAAATTACAAATTTGCTATTATAATCTCGATTTTGCAAATGATTAAAGTTCATAACAATAGGTTCCATGCCAAGTCGATATATATATATATATATATATTACTTAAATCTTAATCTTATGATTGGATATATTTCAATGTAATTAGCATATCATGATTTATTGTATCACCATATATGAGTCCGCCCTCATGGTATTTTATGATTTGACTTGGATATAAATGATTTGGGTTGTTTTGCTGGCTTTAAGTCTTTGGTTTCATATAGGAAATTAATCACACGACTCTAGAAATTATTTTTGGTATTTAGTATGGGCACGAGCAATGAATTAAACATTGCTTTTCGCACAACGAAGATTACACTTTTTTAAAATTCTTCTAACACGTTTGGGCAAGTGGCACGTCCATCTCCGTTGATCCGCGTGGTGTGTCGAAGGTGGAGATCTAATATAGGTTCGTTAGGGTATGAGGCTTATGCTCTATGAACCCTAATTACCTCATTTCTGCTCCTCTGCCACTCCGTCTCCTCGTTTTGCAGCTTTGCGAATACCAATCCTTGTCATGGTGAGTTTGTTCTTGCTGATCATCGTTATGAATTAAACTTTCTCTTGGCGTCAGTTACAATATGTTTTAATCTCGTTTGTGTTGTGGCTCGATGTCTGGATTCGTGTGGAATCTCCACATCTCCTAAGTTTCATCTGTGTCTCTGGCAAGGCCATGGAATCCGAGCGTCAAGCTAGTGTGGTTGCGAGGCTCCAACCACAAAAGAATATCCCTCTCGGTATGTATTCTTCATGTATACTTCTCCAACTCAGGGTTAGCCGCACTTCTGCTTAGAGTTTGAGTTTTATTTCAGTTTCCCCTTTTGTCACTAATGTTGGCATGCTTGGTTGTAGGTAAATCCGAGAGTTTCAGGCTTACGACATAAACTCCAAGGTAAGTTATATATATATATATATATATATATATATATATATATATATATATATATATATTTATTTATTTATTTTCCAGTCTGTCAGATTCCCTTACCCATGCTCTGTTCTAGAATTTACTGACCCTAGGTTTACTTGTAGGTACCCTTTTTCAAAGATTGTCTTGTTGTTTTCAACAATTGTTTGTCACCTTTTGTACTGAAAGAAGATTCTTTGTTTACTTCTCCAGGTGCATGCTTTAACCAGGGTTTCTTGCTTCTTCGGCCACCGTGAAGTGTTAAAGGATTTTTAGTTTGTTTTTCATGTGTTATATCCATCTGCGCGACAATGACACTATTTAATTCAGTATTTTTGGGTTTGGCTCCAAGGCTTGGACTCTTGCTTTTTGGAGTCCTGTAGTTTCTTTTTTTTTGTATATATGTATATATTTGAATACCTCCCATCTAACGAGGGTTTTCCCTACTGATTATTAGTTTATTTCCATCATATAATTTTCCGAGTTCATTTACTGCCTAGAACAACAACAATGTAAATTTATATTGACAGTTTTATGCTTTTTGTCTCTATGAACCAGACCTTTGGGTATTTTGACTTGAAATTAAGTTTCCGTCTCTAAATCTCCATTTATAAGATTTCTATATCATCATGTGTTAATTTTATTATGACACATTTAGACTTTCTCTGTATATACATAAATGCATGTATTTGTTTTCCTATTTCCTGTAATGACCATACTTGCAAATCGTTATATATATAGAGAGAAATGCATACAGTTTCATATTATTGGTTTCTGCTATAACTGTATTTTGATCCAGTTTTTGAGATGGTACTATCTAGATTTATTCAAATAATGGGTAGACTACTTCGTAGCGTTGTCTAATATATCCTTCTACAATACTTGTTATCTTTCTTGTTCAGAGTTATATGTAAATTTAGGGTCTATGAAAGTTCATTTTCTACAGTTTATACTTATGCTAGTCATGGAAAATTTTAGGGGCTAATATTCGCAGGTGGGCTAATTTGCCATGATTTTTCCAAAAAAAAGATTTGCCAATTTACAATATAAAATTATTTTACGATAAAAATCGCCAACATTATATAGAGAGTATATATAATATCATTCTAAATCTGAATAATTTTACAAATACATCAATAAAAATTTTATAGTTTACATATTAGGGACTAGTGAGATTCGCCAAATTTTTAAACTTCAAGATAATTTTCCATCCTTAAAATTTTCCCTGATGCTAGTGTATAATTTTTACAGTCTTATGCTACATACATATACCTATGTTTGTTCGAATGGTGATAAGACCACCTCAAGGGAACCTATCCCATTGTTCGTGTACTAGTTGGATATACTTCACAAGATAGACAGTTTGAAAACATGAGGGTTTCCTCCTCCCTCGAGCTCATCTTTCAAACCTGGTCTTCTATAATTTACCATAAGGGTTATACTACCTTTCCTAAGAGTCTTTTCTTTCTTAATAGAATTTAAATTAAATAATTTAACAAATATAAGAAAGAAAAATAGGAAAACCCCTTTTATTCTCTATTACAGTTTACTGAAATTCTGCGTGCAAAATTATTTCTAGACAAACTCTTTCACTACACTATGTTCTCTGGAAATAGCCATAAATTTCATAGTAAATTAAATAGAAACATAATCTATCATAATTTACCTATCTCACTTGAGTAAGATGATGGCTTCTGCCCAACCTTGAGTGAGGCGATGACGTCCTCTACACCCCCTGTGCTCCTCACCCAAGTAGAATTCATAGTAGTATTTTACCAAGGAGGTAGACCTTAGGACTTACAGTCCTGTCTCTTCTCCTATCATGTAACGTAGAGCGCACCGGTCTTCTTCTAGCTCTGGTGCTCTCTCCTTCAGCTTCCTAGCTGTATCTCCTTTTCTCTAGTACAAAACCCCTTTACTCCTCTAGGCTTCTTCTTTTATCCTAGAGGAAAGGTAACTGCCAACAACTTCTTTTCTCATTTACTTTTGGGATCTTGGAAAATTTTCCATCAGACTCATGACTACATAATTTTTTATTAAAACTTTATTTACTAGTGAGAAAATTTAGTTCATAATTTCCTGATTAACATATTTGTTAATCAATTAATAAAATAATCAAAACAACTTCAATGTCTAGTAAAAAGTAAAAAGTATTTTAGTAAATAACATCAGGCATAGATGTTACAACTTCCCCCGCTTAAGATGAACACCGTCCCCGATGTTATACCATTCCATTGAACAGTTCAGGATATGCTTCTTGCACAAATTTTTCATCTTCCCAAGTCGCCTCCTCCGGGATGAAGTGCTTCCATTGCACTTTAACTTGGGTGATAACTTGCTTCCATAGCGTTATTTCTCTCCAGTCGAGGATACGTTAAGGCTCTACCAAAAACTCACCATCTGGTTCGACCTGCAGTCATCAAAAGAAATGAAATTAATATTGAACCATCTAACTTCTGAAAAGTTTTTAGTTCTTCCATTTATTTCCTACCTGAACATTCTACCAATGTACTATAAGCTTAGGATCATATGTGTATCTCTTTAGTAATGACACATGGAACACATTATGCACCCGTATGTGTCCAAGTAATGCTAGCCGATAGGCTACTGGCCCAATCCTTTCCAAAATTTGGAAAGGACCGCAGAAACATGGTGCCAATTTAGCACAAGTAGTCCTCCCTAGTGTACTTTCCTTGGGTTTGATTCTGATATAGATGTGGTCACCTACTTTAAACTCCCAGGAGGTTTCTTTTTGATCTGCATATACTTTTTGTCGATATTGTGCGCTCGTCAGATTTTGACGGATCCTCTTAACTTCTCTCTCCATTTCAGCCAACATTTCAGGTCCAAGCATTAACTTTGTCTCTGGATTGCTCCAGTTAATAAGTGTCTGAAATTGTCTTCCATATAAGACTTCGAACAAAATCATTTTGAGTGACTCCTGGTTCCCATTTCTATAGGAAAACTCAACCAAATGTATGTAGTCTTCCCACTTTGTTGGTTGTTGCATTACATACATACGGAGCATGTCCTCCAAAATCTGATTTACTCACTCCATTTTCCCATCAGTCTGTGGATGGTACGTCGTACTGAAATGGACTTGAGTGCCTAGCTCAGTAAAAAGTTTTCTCCAAAAGGTTTAAGTAAACTTCATGTCTCTATCTGATATGACAGTTTTTGGTATACCATGTAACCTGAATATCTCCTGCATAAAGATGTCTTCAATTTGTAATGTATTATAATTGGACTGTACAGGAATAAAATGGGCTTCTTTACTCAAATGATCAACAAGCACCATGATCGAATCGTTATGTCCCTTTGACCATGGTAATCCAACAATAAAATCTAGAGATATTACTTCCCACTTCCACTCAGGTACTGGTATGGGTTGTAATAAGACAACTGGATGTTGATGCTCAAATTTCACCTAGTGGCATTCTAAACACTTGGTCAAATACTCTGAAATATATTTGTGCATGCCATGCCAAAAATAGTCCTTTTTTATGGCTGTTAACATTTTTTGATAGCCTGGATGTCCAACATATGAGCTTCTGTGATATTCGTTGAGAATGAGTTCTTTTAAACTTAACTGATTGGGAATGTATATATTTTCTCGAAAGACTAATAGATGTTCTCCATTAATTGTATATTTTGATGATTTCCCTTGCACTTCAGTGTCCCGTGCTTGCTGCCATAGAAACTGGTATTCGAGATCTTTTATCAGAGCTTCCTTTATTTGTTCCTGAAATTTGAACTCCACAATATTAAAATATAGTTCATATACATGATGCAACTTCCGACTTAACTCGTCGATAACCCAATTTTATTTTCCTTTTACATGTTGCATTTCAAAATCAAATTCGCTCAGGAATGAATTCCACCTAGTCTGGCGAGCGTTCAGATCTGCTTATTTAAAATAGTTGGTTAAACTGCTGTGGTAAGTTTTCAACACAAATATTTTACCCAATAGGTAATGTCTCCATATCTTGAGCACATATACCACAACTATTAATTCCAAATCATAAGCTGAGTAATGCTGTTCATGGTATTTTAATTTTTAGGATTCATATTCCACCACCTTTCCATTTTGGGACATCATTGTTCCCACGCCTTCTTTACTTGCATCAGTGCAAACTTCTAATTCTAGATTTGGGTCTGCAACCTTCAGAATAGGAGCTGAAGTTAATAATTTTTTCAGCCTCTCAAAACTGACTTGACATTCACTAGTCCATTTGAATACTTGCCCCTTGTGCTGCAAGGAAGTTATAGGAAATGTTATTTTTGAAAAGCCTTCTATGAAGCACTGGTAGTAACTAGAAAGTCCCATGAAAGATTGTATGTCTACCACATTTTTAGGTACCTTCCATTCCATAATAGTTTTTATTGTTTCAGGATCCATTGCTATCCCTTCTACTGAAATAACGTGGCCCAAATATTGTATTTGTTCCTTGTAAAAATTAGACTTGCTGAATTTGACATATAATTGGTGGTCCTCAACCTTTTCAGTACTATGCGTAGATGCTCTTTATTATCCTCCACATTCTTTGAGTATATCAGTATATCATCTATAAATATCAAAACAAATTTATCCAGATAGGGGTGAAATATTCCATGCATTAAGCTCATAATTGTTGCAGGTGCATTGGTCAATCCAAACGGTAGGACCACAAATTCGTAGTGTCCATACCCGTTTCAGAATGCTATTTTGTAAAATTCACCATTTATTCTTATCTAGTGATACCCAGGTCTTAAATATATCTTTGAAAATATTGTCGCCGCTTTTACTTGGTCGAAAAGATCATCTATTCGAGGTAAAGGATATTTTTTTTTCACAGTCAGTTTATTTAGGCCGGTAGTCCATGCACATCCTCATGGTTCCATCCTTCTTTACAAACAGTATTGGTGCCCCCAAGGTGACACACTTAGACGAATATATCCTTTTTCCAACAATTCCTGTGCCTACATCTTTAATTCTGTTAACTTAGGTATACTCATTTGATAAGGGGCTTGTGAAACCAATGATGCCCTCGCATAAGTTCAATGGTAAAATCTATATCTCTCTTAGGTGGTAATCCTAGTATTTTTTCTGGAAATACATCTAGTAATTCTTGCACCATCGGTACACTACAAGAAAAAAGCACAATGTTGAGGGGCGAAAATGGTCACCATAAGTTCATTGGTGAGGGTCAAAAGAGCATTCGTCACCAAAAACTGAACGTCACCAAAGGTGGCGTTGGCGAAAGTATAGGTGTTGTGGTGAAATTCAAGGTCCATCACCAATAATGATTTATAGTGACGAATAGTGACCGTCACCATTTCATATGATCAATGGTGATGGACAATAGCTTCCGTCACCAAAAAACTGAACGTCACCAAAGGTGGCGTCGCCGAAAGTATAGGTGTTGTGGTGAAATTCAAGGTCCGTCACCAATAATGATTTATAGTGATGGATAGTAACCGTCACCATTTCATATGAGCAATGGTGATGGAAAATAGCCTCTGTCACCAAAAAAATGAATGTCACCAAAGGTGGCGTCGCTGAAAGTATGTGTTATGGTGACATTCAAGGTCCATCATGAATATTGATTGTAATGACGGATAGTGACCGTCACCATTTCATATGAACAACAATGATTTTTTGTGATGGACCTTTCATGGTCGTCACTATTGGTGCATATATATGGCGACGTTTATTGACCGTCACCATAAACGCATTGGTGACATCAAGGTCCATCACGAATAATGACTATAATGAGAAACAATGACCCTCACCATTTCATATAAAAAACAATGATTTATGGTGATGGACCTTTAATGGTCGTCACTATTGATGTGTATATATGGTGGTGTTCATTGACTGTCACCATTTCATATTTTGGTGAGGGTCAAAAAATGTCACCATAAGCTCATTGGTGATGGTCAAAAGAGCATCCGTCACCAAAAACTGATCTTCTTCATTCCCTATATATGAATATCAGGGCACGATGGAATCGAACCACCAAACTCCTGCTTGTAAAGCAAGTGCTCTTCCATTGAGCTAGCACCCTTTAAATAATTAGACTTTAAACTAGCAATTGCCCCTAAAGGTGCAAAGATACACCAAAGGAATAAGAACCAGGAAAACCGAAAGAACTCAGTATGCTTGCTCCTATTTTTATTCTATGACACTCTAAAAAGTATGATCTTGATCTATGACGTATTTGTGCTGAGTGGTTCTAATTTAATAGTAAATCGTATATTAGATAAAATAAATGAATAACTGAGAGGCCTTACGGGCTAATTTTTAATCCTTACACCAAAATCTCTTAATATTCAAGTCTATGGAAAAAATCGTTCAAAGTTCAAACTGAAGTAGATTTTAAATGGAAAGCCTAAAACCAGCTAAGTAGTTTACAAGTTAACATTTTGGATATAAATTCTATTCAATTTATATGACAAGTTATGCCATAACCTTGAAACTAGTTTCTTAGCTAAAAGACTTTCTTAAGTCAACAATGATAAAGAAAGATAGTCATGGCAAGAAAAATTCTCTTGTTTTTTCTAATGAGGGTGCATGTAACTTGATAAAGGTTGTATGAGAGTATCAAACCATAAACAGTTTCACTAAAACATGGAAATGACAAAGTCTTGTTAAGAAACAATGGTTTAGTTGAATATATGAAAAGCACCGAGCTAAATGATATAATTAAACTAAAAGTAACTGTAAAAAAATGAAATTTCCATCATATACCATCTGGTTTGGTTAGTTCTTCAGAAAGATAAAGTGCAATTGCATGATCCATCTCCTCATCTTGATTATGTAATGGACCATCCTGAACAAAAATGTCCACATACAACAATCAATGTTATTGTATTGGTAAGAATTTTGATATAATCTATCAAAGCATGTACTATGTAGGAGAATAATTGGTAGTTGAATTACTTCTCTACTTGCATGTACTACCTTTGGTAGTTGAATTACTTAGAAATAAAAATCCTTATTAGAAGATAACGCAAAGAAAAGTAGAAGCCTTTGATTATGGATGGCCATCTTGATTTTATAGAGTTATAATTGAATACTAAAGGACTAGGAATGCTGCAATGAAATAGATGGATGGAGTGTAATAAAAAGAATTTGGATAATTTAGGTTGCACATATCTTTAAATGGAACCACTTTTTCCTTTTGGATTCCCAGTCTTTAATATGCAAATAAATTTTTGATTCAACCAAAGAGAACAATATTTTGAAGTCTTAGTTGCCTGAAACAGGGTAAGGACAACATTTGGAAACGGGGATGACTTTTGAAATGACCACTTTCAAAACCTTTGGAAACAGAGCAACGAGCACTTCCACACACAGGTCCAAAATTCATGACTTAGGAACATGAGCACACCTAATTCAGGGATGATTAAATATGAAACAAATTGGGCTACAATTATACTCAATTAAACATAAAGCAATGATTAAAATATATATAAATGACTTAGAAGTCAAACATGACAACTTTGGAATATGGTAGAATGTTGGCATAAAAACTCTGTTCATTATACATTCTCTTTCATTCAGTTTTGATGCTTTACTTCCAAATTAGGTGTTTTCTTTGTTGGAGATAGAAAACCGTACATATAGGTCAAACCATTAATGATGCCCACAATGAAGGGGCATGTAGCTCAGTAGTACAGTAGCACATTGGCCAAGGGAAAATCTGGGGTAAATCTTAGTATGTATAATTTTCAAGATATGGATAGAGCTAGTTTTGCTTGAGGTTAGGCAGGGGACCTTAGCCAAAGTGTGGCCTGACAAGGGTGTTGGAAATAGGAATACACACATCTATGCTGAACCCTTAAGGGCATCCCTCATGAAGGGGCAAGTGGCTCAGTGTTAGATAAATCCAACCAGCCAAGGACTATAAATTTTCGAAAATGTTTCAAGTAACAGACATTGTTAATTAGTATATTGTGCTAGACCAAATGGTGGACGACCTGCATTGGAAAGTGTTTGCATGAGGAAAGTGGCTCAGTGTTTGAGTAATCCAACCAACCAATGACTTAAAAGTTTCGGAAATGTTTCAAGTAACAAACAATTGTTAATTAGCCTATTGTGCTAGGCCAAACAGTGGACGACCTACATTGGAAAGTGTTTGCTGACCAATATTGAGGGCCCGCCCAGGTTCGAAACTCAATTAACCCACCTCATGAAAGGGAAATAAACTCAGTGTTAAAGCAATCCAATCAACCAGGGACTTTAAAGTTTTAGAAATGTTTCAAGTAATAGATAATAGTTAATTATACAATGATATGTGGTTTATCGGTAAGTTTCACTGGGTGAAACTAACGAGACCGCGGTTCAAATCCCATTGAGTATATGGCCTCACTGGGTGAAACTAACGAGACCGCGGTTCAAATCCCATTGAGTATATGGCCTACTATGATTTCGCCTCAAGGAGTAGACTCCCCATTTCCTAGATTCTCTGCTCTTGCTAAATCATAAGATCCAGTATATCTGGCTTATATCTGGCTTACAGGTTGTTGGATATACTCTTGGTGTTATAAGGCTCTTGCTAAATCATAAGATCTAGTATATCTGGATTATATCTGGCTTACAGGTTGCTGGATATACTCTTGGTGTTATAAGGCAACCACAAAGGTTGATCCTGGACCTCCCCCATATTAGTCCAAGGAAGAAAGTTTTTGTTGAGCAATATTGATGCCCCACCTAGGTTTGAACCTCAGTTAACACACCTAGCGTGTCTGTGGGCAGTTGCATAATGCATTAGGTTCACGAGTATAGGGTCAGTCCCTCAGACATGACCCTGGGCCTCCTCAGAGACAGGCAGTAAGTTTAGGAATTCTCCTAATACCCAAAAAATAAAAAATAAAGGAAAAAGAAAGAAATTCTCCTAATACTGAAAAAAAAAAGGAAAAAGAAAGAAATTATCCTAATACTAAAAAAAAAAAAGGAAAAAGAAAGAAACAGAAAGAAAAATGACAATAGTTAATTATTGATTCTCGTGATAAAAAAATAAACAAAAATAAAACAGACAATAGTTAATTAGTAGTTTCCAACTTTTCATTAGCATGTCCTAACATTTTTTGATGTATATTCAGAAATACTTTGACTTCAGGATGACTTAGGGGTTGCTTTCTCAAAGTTTACTTGCATGCCAAAAACTGTTCTCATGTCAACCAACATGGATAAAACATGATCATAAAGAGATAAAATATGATAAAAATTCAACAAAAAGCATGGATGAAGTTCACACTCGACAACAAGACTGACGTGGGAAGAAACATCTAAAGCAAACTTTTTAAGGTTCCATCTTTCCACTCCCTAATGATAGGTTTAATAAAATAATAAGTTCTTAATGAAGGTGCTACCTCCTCGTTAAGTTATAATCTTCTGTTCCCACATTTTAAGAGTAAAAGATAGCATCTCAAGGCACTGGGGCTATTATAAGTGAAATTGTAAGTAGATAAATTGTGATGTTCGGAATTTGTAAGTGATTGGTGTGGACTTATTAAGCCATGGGTGGTTATTAAGCATGGAGTTAAGCTTGAACCCTGGGGTTTTCCAGTTCATAATTAAGATAAAATATATTCAATGGTCAGAAATTGAAAATTCAGAAGTTGTGTGAATAGAAACACAGAAGAAGCACCTGGCAAATAGTCTTGGAGAAGAAATTATACCCGCAACAAAATGAGCATCGACTCATGCTCAATTTCCAAAGGCCAAAATTATAACCAGTATGTATGGTAGAAGCTGGGAGAACCTGATAAGACTAACCATCCTAGGCAGAAGATGGTTTAGGAGACACCTTGGAGAAGCCAATTGAAGAACCAGTAGGAGAATAGGACGTCTTTATCTTATACAGGTTTGCAACAGGATATGTATTCCCTGATCCTTTCTCTGAATCATGGCTCTTCACCTGAGAACAACTTGTGGGTATTGACCTAGAGGTAGAATGAAATCGGTTTGTCAAGGTTCCAGGAATAAATATATTGAGAAGAAATGGTTTAGTATTTTCTCCCTTACTCTTACTTGACCCATTTATATAGCTTCCACTTGTCTTCCTCTTTTCCTGCTTTCCTGAACTCCTCTCCTCTGCTTTATGTTTTTTTGTTTGCGCTTCCTCATTTGATCTCTTCTGCATGGCAGCCTTCTACTCCACCATATCACTCAGGGACAATTCATAAGCTGATTCAGGCATTCCTTCAAACATTTTCATGAGCTCCTGTCTGCCTTTGGCAATATCCTCTGCCCTGGCTGACATGGGGTATGGATATGAACATGTCGTGTCTGTATATATGGGATAAGAACTTGATCCAGGACGCCATAGCGGAGGAGAGGTACATGAGTGTTCATCTTCTTTATGTTGAATAGCCCATGAGAACAAACCTGAAGAACCCAATTCATAATCCATCATGGATCAACCGAATTCATCTCTGCTTAAGAAATTGTTTTCTTATAGCTTGCCCTCAAAAATGTGTTCTAAATAGCTTGTATTGGGTTTGATCTACCAAATCATCCCCTCCAATTTAGTGCCAACATATATCATGGGTTGGTGGGAAATCAATCAACTGCACAAAGTTAATGCCAATACTCCCTGTCTTGCTTAGAAAGCAGAGTGGGTCCATAGCACAATTGCGATCTGACTGATTGTCTCTTGCTCCATTATATTTGCACCTTAATGTCCCTGTCAATGTTTCTGGCACTTTACCTCTGTGAATTTACTCCAAATTTGACATTCTAAGCCCTCGATCATCTCTAGTCGCCCTTAGTGATTCGATCACCTGCATTGACATAAACCAGAAAGAATGCATAAAACATCAAGAAAAACCTATTCCACTGCAGAAATGAGACATCTTACAAGAAAATCAAAACTGATGAATATGACAGCTAATCCACCTTGTAACGAAACATCTCTGCACCTAGTGAAAATAAGGATGGCTTTACATATGTTTAAGGTTAACCTACCCGCTGCTCCTTCATTTGACTGGTTTTCATGAGAATCCTGGATCTTAAGCTTATAATGGTGGGTGCGAGTGTCTTGTCCTCCTATTAAACCATCATATATCATTCAAAAACTAAATCCATGCATTTTCACCATTGTATCAGCGTATGAATTTGCATCAATGCATTGAATTAATATGACTTCAAATTTTGAAATTTTCCTGCAAGATAACATTTATCAATAAAAAAATCTGGTTAAACATGAAGAAATCTCATGAATCCTTCGGATTTATATTGCAATATCCATCTCAGATCGATAGATCCAGAATCTTAACTATTCTTATAACTAGCAATTGCACCAAGAGGTGTAAAGGAACGCTGGAACATGGATAAGAGAAGTGGGGAGATTGTATAAATAAATAATCAAGTGAAATATACTAAAAATGAAATACGACCCATGTGAGGCTAATTTAAATTCAATTGTTGTGAATTTTCAAGTGAAAGAAAGTTTGTAACTGGTGTCCGGCAAGCAGGACTCACAAAAATTGTTATAGAGAATAACTTGGAAGTGAAATTGAGGTTTGAGGTTTGATGATGTTGATGAAGCACATATTCTACTTGGTGAAAGTGGCCACTGCGAGGATTATTGGAGTTCAGGCTTCTATAGGCAGGATAATACTTTTGAGCTTGAAACAACTTTGCACAATATAACTTTCAGTTCAAATGGTGAAAATACATATAAATCAAGCAATTTGAGACCTTTAAATGTATGGTTAGAAGCAACAAATCCAGAATCTGTGAAAATTCTTCTAAACTCTATTTGAAAAGAGGAAATTAATTTGATCATTGAAGGAAACTTGTTTGGACCAGACATTGGTGAGTTGATAAGCAACTCAAACAATTGGGCAGAGATTATTATGTGGTGTATTTTCAAAGGGATCAAAGAGTCATTACCTTCTAGATGGCTATATATTTTGGGAGATGGGTTTGAAAATACAGGTAAGAAGAATCAACCAGCGTCTGAACAGTCAGGGATGAATTTGAGAAAAAACACCAAATATCTGCCAATTTTGTTGAATGCCTCTGAGAAATGTGGTTTATTGTTTGCTGTCAATTCCTCCTCAGTCATTGATTGCAGGCCTGCACAAAATAAGAATATTCTTATGACTGGTCTCTGTTCTGAAGTGAATTTAAAACAATATACTCATAACCTAGCACAAAATACAGATTCAATAGAAGTAAATACGGAAAACAAGAATAGTGGAAATGATGATTTTGGATTTCAAACTGAAGGAGCATATAAGGGCAAGGATGAAGTGCTTTTGAAATTTCAGTGGGCAGAGGAGACAGAAAGGATGGGCTGCAACAAGTTTTTGGAGTCTCGGGATAGAAGAGAAGGGAGAAGAGGCAAACTTCAAGTTCAAAGCACAAAGTAATGCTCCCTGGAAGGAGAGATTTTGATTCTCTTGTTCAATCTCAACAGGAAGTAAGCAATTCCTTTGGTCAAGTCAACACTCAATTGCCGGATTCTCTATGGGATGAAGGTGATGGAATTATCCAAGAGAAGTAGATAGACAGGGTTTGACATGAATATATCCTTTCTTCATAAATGCAATGATTATCGGAATTATGTTCAAATGAAAGAGATGAGAACAGTGTGCAAGAGGCTTTATAATGTTTGATATGCAAAGAATATAAAATTCAAAATAGTACATCATATGAGGAGGAAGGAAAAATAAATGTATAGGCAACAAGAACTGGATGGAGGCAGGGAATGAACAAGGAGAATATTCATCTCCATTTATAAGGATTGAAAATTTTTTGGACAATGCCACCCTGGATGTATCTTCTCATCCGGTGAGAATTGATTTTAAACACAAACAGATTCAAGGGATGTTGGGTTCTTTATTAGATGAAAATAAGAAAGAAAATGTGGAGGAACAATTCATTGAGTCTAATGGGGATTGTGATGTCATGGAGGAATTAAGTGGAGTGTTAGTAAAAGGTGCCAAGTGGCAAGGAGGCTATTGCAAGAGTGACAATGAAAGGGATACCAGAATCTTTGTTAGATGAGAGAAATCAAACATGTTCGATTGTTCCACTGGAAGATGCTCTTCTGGCAGACATCGAGGAAATACAAAATTTGATATTTGATGTAAGCAAGGAAGATCATACAGAAATGCATGCCAAGGAGCCTTCTTGGCAGGATCATTTACCTGCCAAATTGGAAGGAGTGCTAGACCAAAAAGTGGATGGCATTGCACCTTTGTAGGTTCTGTTAATAATCTAGACGCAAGTGATAACGCAGAAGGTGAAATGTGTGAGTTTTCAAGAAAGAGGGATAGATCAATTGAGGAGGCATGAGAGATTAACACTATGAATGGATCCTCTTATGAAGTGATGGATGCTTTGGGATAGATAGAAATCCATTGGATGTCAGGCTCTATAGTCAAGCATCTCAAAGAGGAGTCCCTCAAGAATGTTCATACGACAAATGACA
The DNA here is from genome assembly GCA_034641835.2 of Pinus albicaulis. Taxonomy (NCBI): domain Eukaryota; kingdom Viridiplantae; phylum Streptophyta; class Pinopsida; order Pinales; family Pinaceae; genus Pinus; species Pinus albicaulis. The sequence continues at coordinate 1,779,251,406 of CM076575.1, forward strand.
AGAGATTTAAATTCCTTTATAGATCAAAGAAGTGAATGTGCTAGAGTAACTACACATGAAGATATTGCATTTGTAAATGGTGCACGGTAGGTTGGAGTTGGTGATTGATGTAAATGATGAAAGTGATGTAGAGATGCATGCAACACAGGTTGAATGTAAGAATGCAGTAACTGAGGCAGCTTGTTCAATTTATGTTGTTTTTGGATGTGCAAAAATCCAGTGGAATTTAAAGTCGTTAGTTGGAGAAATTCACATAGATAATGTAGGGAAGAATAACACAGGGCCGTTATAGGAAAATGTTGCTTTGGTGGAAAAACAAGGAGTTTTATATTTCTTACCCTGCAAATGCATTTTGAAAAGTAGTGTGTTGGTGGAAAAGAGAATAGTTTTGGATTTGTCACTGGAGGAAACCAGTGAGAATGATGTAAGAATGCATGCTACATATGCCCTAGATGAAGGTGCCGTAACAGTACATTTGCAAAGATTTTTGTTGTACTCTTGTAAAGAATAAAATTTAGTGAAATATTGAGAAGTTTCTGTGGAGGAAATGGAAGAAATTCTTGTTCGATTATCGGATAAATCTAAACCAGGGGAGAATTTTGTAGGTGCTTGTCAGGATGTTTTTTTAAAGAATCAAATGCAAGGAATGTTCAGTTAATTTTTGGATGAAAGTAGTCAATCTATTCCACAGAAGCATGCCATGGAGACTGCTGAAGCAGACATTGCAGTGGTTGGATTGCAAGAGGTTCCAAAACCTTTGGTTCACATTAATGAGAATCCTCATAAGCATGAATTCAATCAAGGGTTTAAAAGAGTCATCTGGATGGATTGAAATTGTTAGGAAATGACGATGAACAAATAGTAGTCAATTTTCGATGGATTTTATAAAAAATTTAGACTGCTCATGTACTTACCAAATGAAAATCTCTGACCAAAATTCTAGTTAACAGGCACAATGAAAATAATTAGTTGTTGAAAGATTTAGGATCTGTTTATAAAAATGTCATGGAAGAGGAGTTTGCAGTCAGAGATGTGGAAATGGTGAACGATAATGAGTGTGTTTGGAAAAAAAAAATCTCCTATGCCCAAGTAAGTGTTACAAAGTTGTCATCAACAACCTTGAGTCAGAGAGAAGAGTCTTCTATGTTACCATGGACTAGTGAAAATATGGCACATACATGTAACCATAAACTAACTTCTTATATGGAGAAAGCTGAGATAATTTACATGGGCAATGTAACAACTCGATTTATGGCCTTTGAAGTTCAAGAACCGGAGGATATTTCAAGGCTACATTGTTTCCCTCAGGACAACTTCAGTGAGTACTGTATTATACAATAAAGACATTACTGAGCCAAGTAAAGCTAATTGTGCACAAAGAAAAGCGTTATATGCAATACAAGCACGTGAATTAAAATAAGATGACCATTCTTCTCCACACAAATGAAAAACATCACTTGAAAAACATTTTTCTGTTGGAAGTGAATTCTGTGTAATAACATGTACTTCGAATTACCTAGGTTATGAGGAAGTGGCAACACAAACACTGCAGGTTTTTCTTCTTTCCAACTTACAAGTTGAAAAGGCATGTGAACAAGCCACTCACTATCATAATAGTGGATCACAAATTAGGAAATCACTTGGCGCTGATATTTTTACTCTTGAAAATGTCCAGGATCTGAATGTTTCATTATTGACAGATTCTAAGAAGTTTGAAAAATCTGTCATTGCTAATTTGAGTGAAAGTGATGCACTGAAAAAATCAGAGACTAAAAAAGTTTCTACTTCAATAGAACCTTTACCTTTCCACAAGGTGAGCTATTACAAGTCTCAATTATTTGATCACTAAATATCTAACACCCAAGCATAGTAGAACTCTGTTGGAACATGAATTTTAGCTCTACAATGTCTTTAGTTTCGTAATCTGTCATTGCTAATTTGAGTGAATGTGATGCAGTGAAAAACTCAGAGACTAAAAATATATCTACTTCAATAGGACCTTTCCCTTTCCAAAAGGTGAGCTATTACAAGTATTCATAATTTTATCAGTAAATAGCTAATGTGAATCGTATAACTCTGTTGGGAAATGAATTTTAGTTCTGCAATGTCTTTAGTTAAAAAATTAAAAACCCAACAACCTTTTCCATAGAGAAATTATCTAGTTCAATAGAGATACATCTAGTTCTTTAGGCAAACATAAAATCAAACTGAGTTGTAACATAACCTTGGTCACACTTGGTCAAATTTCTTACAAGAAGCCCTTTAGACAACTTAGGTCTATCTGCCCAAAATTTCGTCATCTTGCCCAAAGATTCAGTTTGCTCAGAGTTTTAACCTTCTGCCCAGAAATAGATCTGACTCAGATCTCGATCTTCCTTAGAGAATGGGACTCGGTCTGCCTCAGGGCTATCATGAATAGAAGTGTAATCCACTAATTGTGTGTTGAAGAGGATGAGTGGCATATTTCTAGTGTTGATGAAGCTGAATGGTTGTGACCCTTGATGGAGTCGGCTTTATCATTTGGAGGGCTGACTTGCCTTTTTGGGGGCAAAAATAATTTAAATTTGAAAATTCATTTTCCTCTCTTTTATGCCTACATGAAGAATATGTCTTACATATGTCATTATATGCATCTCAAAGTTTAAAGTAAAATGACATGAAGAACATGTCTTACATAATTTAAGTGCCAAAATATTAATGATGAAGATCGGCCATAGTTACAACTTCAACAGATTCCCCTATATGAAAGTATGTGACAGAGATGGGGAAGAAGGAAAGAAAATCTAGTGGAAGTTGCTTGTGGAATTGCAACAAGTGGAATTTGAATCAAACAATGGTCTTGATTGGTGTTGAAGCTTATTTATTTATTTTTTGAATGAAGGAGTTGAATTTTGTGAAGCTATCTCCCAAAAGGAAATTGTAGAGTTTGAGAGGGAACATGATGAAGCATTGTTCGACAAGTTGGAAAGGAAGGGCAACCAAGAAGAAACCTCGAAAAGAGGTTAACATGTTTTCTTAATTTTTGAAGAGTCCTGCAAGACATTGGACATTGAACCCCTGGGAAACACATTTGACACCCCTTTCGATGGAGTTGACATCCGTTACATTCGTTCATTCCATTGAAATGTTCTCTGCTTCAAAACCATACATGAAATTCCCACCTCATACGGTTCCTCATTTCTTTACAGTAGTTAATGTGGGGAGTAATCTGTGGAATTGAAAAAAACTCGGATTCTGACCCAATATTATGAATTAACAGGAGCTAGTGTATTTCCAATGAATCTCTAGCCATCCTTCTTGCAAAGATTCTTTTCCAAATACCAAGGATCTTTTGAAGGAAGATGTTCTAGCACAAACCTCGATAATAATTTGTTATAATTCCACATATTGATCATTTTGAACCAAAATAAAACTTTGTGGTGAAATGGTTAAGTTCTATACTTAATCTATTTATTCAAGGTGCACTAGAATTGTTGCCTTGTAAGTTGAAGGAGGCCACTTAAGAAACATATCTGGACAGAGTTGCAGCTATCATAAGCAGAGCTTAGAATTAGCTCTGCTCATCATTCGAATCAATATTATGCAATGAGCAAAGGAGCACTCTAATTCATATAAATTTTCTCAAGAAATTATGTGGGAAACCATGTATGCTTTTTCTCAGTCATAGGGTTGCAAGGAAGTTGTTCACAACAAATACTAATTGAGTGAAAATCACAGTGCAAAGGAGCAAGTAAATTGTTATTATATAAAAATATTGCCTCTCTGGTTTGATGCTAGTTATCATTACCCAATTATGAGATGATGACCATTCCCTAAAACATTTGCCAAAATTGCATTCAAATGGAGTGCTTTTATGATATCATGTAATTTTTACATTATTTAATAGGGAAATTTATCCTTCTTTGAAACATCCCTTAGGGATATTCTATGCAAGTCACTTGATAAAGTTTGTTTGCAATTGGAGTAATAGTTTGTGTTTTACTGTATAGGTGAAAAAGCTGATCAGAGCAGTTTTCTCAGATTCACACCTAAGAAGAGAGTGCCTGCAGAGAATACAAAATACTGAATTCCTTTAATTTGGCTTAAGGTATTTCTAGAAGTTGTCTGAGGCATACTATATTGTGGTTTTACATCATATAGTTTTTCTATTGAATGAATGTGTTTTTTTATTGTGTTTCATCTACACTGATTAGTTATGTGCCTAGTCTTTCCAGAAATGGGCCAAAGAGTTTGGAATATGCAGAGCATCCTGTGGACCTTAGTTGGTCATTAATGAAATGACATTGTACATGTGCTCCATTCTGAAGGGACAACATGGAATCTTCATGCAGGGCAAGCTACCAGAGCGAGTGATAACTAAATAAGTGAAACCATTAGGAAAAATATCCCGTTGGAATGCAGAAGAGAGTGCATATGGAGAGTAGAAGCTTCTGAATGCCTTTAGTTTGGCTTGAAGATCATTCTAGATGTAGTTTGGTGGCAGTCAATTAACTGGGGGCATCTTTGTGATTGTTTTTTTAGGCATAATGTATTGTGGTTGTGCAGGTAACAACATATATTTTTTCTGTTGCATGCCCTTTGCATGTGCATCATCTTCTTTAATTAAGTTACATGCCTAGATTTTCTTGAAATTGGAAAAATAATTTAGAATATTCAGAGCGTCTTGTGGTTCTTACTTGGCCTTTATAGAAATGACATTGTACAGTTTCTCAGTTATTAAGGGACAAGTTCGAATATTCATGCAGGGCAAACTTGCAGAGCAATTGATTATGAAATATATGACACCTATAGGAAAATATACTCTTAGAATGCTAACAGACATGAGTTATTTTCCTAATGTATTCACTCTTAATGTTTCAAGCCAAGCTACATATTTTCAATCTATTTATTCAAGGTGCACTAGAATTTTTGCCTCTCAATGTTCCCAGTTCTGATTATTGTGCTTGTAATTTGCAACAAGATTAATTTCATAAACAGGCAACTCTTATTTCAGGATAAAGTTTCACAATTATTTGGTAGTGTTCGTTACAGGAGAACTAAGCATAATCAAAGCTAGATTGACCATGATCATGGTTCAGGAGACCTTAATTTGGTCGTTTTACTAAATTACACTACCAAATTTTGATAGTATATCAACTCCATGCTTGAACATCGAGTCTCTCTTCAAAAATGTACATTATATATGAGCACGGATAAAATAAAGAAATTTCATGATGTATGGCATGGTCCTGAAAGTAATTCTTTGGCTATATGTTTGGTTTATGCCATGATACTGAAAGCACTCCTTTGGCTAAGTGTACCCCTTGCCACACCAAAACCTTTTTGATATGAAATTACTTGACTATCACCAAATGAATCTGTTTTAACATGATTGGATATAATCTATTGTATTAAAGAACTCTTGGATGAAGTTGTATAAGAATCTCAGCCAACAGGCATTACATCACATCTTGCAAGAAGCCATTTGTCTATCAACTTTCTTGGAGTTTTATTGGGATATTGTATTCAAATGTAAGGTTTTACAACATGCATTCAGTGAGAGGGCCTCAGAGGGAATTAAGATCACATTATTTTCATTTGCAAAAATGAAAACACGCATACTAATAATTTATTTTATTTTCATTTCTCACCTGATAGGGGTTTTGAGAAATGCTTTTCCCAGTGGTTATGAGTTTAGAGTAATGCCAATGAAGTATGGTAACAGAATACATGTATAAATAAGATATCACATTAAACCTCTATTACTTGAATTACCCAGGGAAGGTGCCTCCCTTGCTCATGGTATGTGCTAGAATCATTGATTCATTGATTTGTTTCTAATTGTTCAATTTTTTTTATTTTTTTGAGGTTTTGGGATTGGAACTATTTTGGTTAACCGGAAACAATTTGACATGTTTTTGATCTGTTTCCATTTTTTTGATTCTAAATCTCCCATCAATTCACATATATGGAGACTCAAAGTACACCATTGATGGGATCAGCAGCAGATGTGGAATGCAATGCAGAAATAGCGTTGGTTGGGTATAGTGGATCAAGTATCTATTAGGAAAGTTTCAAGCCTACACTATTCAGCACATACATATGGAGAAAAATACGTGTGCTGACCTTCTCTCCAAAAGAGGGCTGGAGTCCACATATGGTGTTATTTAGATCGTGCATTATAGGGCTTCCACTCTGTTGGACTCTATCTTTTCCTCTGCCATAATCTATATCAAGTGAGCCTGATCTTCTCAAGCAAGCTAGAATTTGGACCTAGTTAAAATTGGACAACTAGGTCCAAACTCCGGATTGTACTGCTCAGATGACGATCCCAATATTATTATTGGATTCCTCTTTCGGAGAGGTGTAAGATTGATCTAAATATCATCTCGATTGGATGAGCAGAACATGTACTTTGAATTTATTCCACTTATGTGCTAGGTCGGCCCGTAATAAAATATAGGCTTAAATGTCTTAAAGGATGTGTGAAACACCCCCAAAGATTCCTATATATTGGAGAGACTTAGAGTCCATTTGACACACATTGTTGTGGAGGAATTCTCTCTCTGGATAGCGTTGGAGCTATGATATATATGGACTGTTCTTTGTTTGGGTTGTTCTGGGTTATGTGTGAGACGCTTGGATGAATGACCTATTGGAGACTTTGCTGGTAGAAGCATCCTGCTGATCGCCATAACGCCACCATGTCTTATCTTTGTTTTGGCTTGTCTTCTATCGATCTATTAGTATGTTCTATATTCTTTAGTATTGCGCCCTAATCTGAAATGACATAGAACATATGCAGAAACTAACATGGTATCAGAGCTAGGAGAAGACATTGCCCAACTTATCTAGGGCAGTGAGATATGGGTTATTGTAAGGGCGATTATGGGTGTTGTTGGCCTCAGAAAAGTTGTGTGGTAGGTCGCAGGCCATACCACCACAGTAAGTGTCATCATGTATATTTAAGATGAAATTTTAAAGTGCTGAATATGACAGCGTAAGGGTAGCGTATGTGGACCACAACCTAGAGAGGCTGGTGTGCTGATGAAAACAACATATCGTGCCCTAACTAGGGTTGTCAAAACCACCTTTCAACACGTTTTTTTTAGCCGCAACAAGTAGCAGGAAGGTTGACGGTATGTATAAAATAAAGTGAATCCGTGTTGTTCTCCTTTGTCTTAGCGGATATCATATTGTGGGTCCTTGTGTATCTTGCTGCGGTCATGGAGTACCTTGCAGAAAAGGTTCTTAAATTGGCTGGAAATGCAGCTAAAGATAATAAAAAATAATAGAATTATCCCAAGGCATATTCTTTTGGCTATAAGGAATGATGCTGAGCTCGAGAAGCATACACCATAGTCTATGTGTCGAAAGATCAAAGAAGATGGACGCGCTCAAGAAGCATACGCTTTAGGCAAAGGCAGAAATTCCTGCAGCCCACAGTGTGGAAATTCAAATGACTATAGCCACCTAAAAATATTAAGAAACCTCAGTAGAAGCACTCTGGTCGACATCCTGTAGGACCGTCTGGTCGAAAAGTGGATTGTTGAAATTTGGCATAGACATGCGATAACTATCTCTGGCCACTCCAACTATGCTAGATCGAAAAATGATCCATACGAATGTTCGACACATTGAAACGAGTTCTTCGTCGCCCGTCCATTTTTTACTTCCTGGATTCTATGTAATTTCAAGTTTGTCCTCCGGGAACTAGTAATTACTGCCATAAGAGGGGCAGGCACCTCGACAAGAGACACCCGAAAAGCAATCCCGAACCTAGATTTTGAATGATCAAAGGACGGCTCTAATAAGATGGATCTATTACGGATTGAATGGGAGATCATTATCGTTTGATTTTGCATGATATGGACGAATTTTGCATTCATGTACCTATGCTTCTCTCTTGCATACCTACAATAAATTGAAGGCCATGGTTTAATTTTTTTTCAAATCCCAAATTTCATGAAAATATTCCGTCAAAGTTTTTTTAATAAAGCACAAGCTCGAACTTCCTTTGACCAAGTTTCCATCAAAGTAATGGTGCCGAGTTTCCTTTGATCGATTCCATCAACACAAAACAACAAATTGGGGCCGAATTTGTTCAGGTTAAAGAGGGCCGAAACTACTCTTAAGCGGGTTGAGTTTCTCCGACTTAAAGAGGACTGAGTTCCATTAGAAAAGAAATCGAATTATATTAAAAGACCACGGGCATACGTCTCTGAGCCTAATTATTTACAGAACTCCTGAGGTGATTTCTGAAGGTGATTATAAGTTCTGAAGTTCATTACTCTTGGCAGAGTTCTGCTCTCGAAGAACCAGATTTCAACCAAGTTCAATTTTGTAGGAGAAACCCAGTTCTTCTAGCATTTCTGGTCGAGTTTCCTTGTGGATGGAACTGAAATTCTCTTCAGATTTTGTACGTAAGTTTGGGGTCGGGTTACTCTTTTATTTCTGGCTGAGATTTTCATTACATAAAGCCATATATGAATTAATACCCTTAGACCTGTAGCATGAATTGCTATGGCTCAACTTAGCTGTAAAGGCCTAGACTAGGCTCAACAAATCATAGATCTTCGAAAAGGCTGTCACAGAATTCAGATTAAGGTACAGTGCAGTCTTGGCAGAACCCAAATTAGTGGGCATCATAGTCTCGGTGGAGCTGAGATTTATGGGTTAATAATCCTGTTGACTGAATCTGGGTATGTATGTTGCTTTGCTGATATATGCATTGTGAGGCTGAGACTATTGTGAAAGAGAAGGTCAAACATTCAGGTACCTGGGAGCCTTGAATATGAAAGTTACAACGTTGGGGTCTCACATTATTTTAGCTGAAATGATGAAGTCTGTGTGCTAAATTCACGTTAGGTTCCTCTATTCTCATTACTTGCTGTGAACACCTGTGCCTAGGCTAGGTACCATGTGCTTGTAATCTTTATGATGTGATAAGGTGACAAAGTGCCTTAGATGTGCTATCATAAAGGACCTTAGAAGGTGGGCACACTTGGAAATTCATGATTGGATCATTAGTAAGTATTCTGATGAGGGTAGCAGGACTGCTGTATTAGGGAGCCACTGGTGCAAAGGACAATCCATGCTTTGACAAGGCATGTATCAAATACCTACTATGGATTGCACGCCTCTCTGTTGCAAAGAAGATATTATTTCGGGCATGCAGATAAAATCTGAAGATTCAGAAATCGTCTGGCTAGTATTGTCTAGTCATCAAGGCATCTTATTAGAAATATCGTAGAAGGCCTAATGGCCTGGGAGCTTTGTGTACTCAGAACTGAATGATGCCCCAACTGAGGGTCTCTTATGTGTAAAGGAAGCTAGAAAATCTCTATCCCTAAGTGGCCCGGATTTATCCTATTGATGATTGGGGCAGTAACATTGATGAGCAGAAGCACCCTTATGACTGTGCTAGATATGAAAATTTAAAGCCCTAGATCAGTCAACCATAAACTGCAGTTGGGCAAATCTAAAAGCCCTAATAAGTAGTCTCTTTAAATGAAATTGGAAGGATTTTTCACAGGGTTGAATGTAGAAGCCTCTGGTGCCATATTATGAAACGGTCAGATTATCGTCAAGATGCATGAAAGCAATATGGCTATTAGTCTTTAATGGCTTTGACTATGGGAGAATAAAAATCCTTGCCAAGCTAGTGTCTTGGATGCCCTCATTTAAATTATAAGTCTTCTCTCGAAAGATAAACTGGCATTAAGAGGGAGAATATATATGTATATTCCCATGAGCGGATGCCATTGCTGAATGAAAGAAGATCCTCATGGCTCAGGGACATATGGCTTCAGAGGGGGAAATTCCAGAGGAAAACCAAGAAGCCATATAAATACAGGGGGTATCTAGCTGCCATGAGTACAATATGAGCCTAGATCATTTGAAGAAGCTGTAAAGTATCTAAATCTGCAAGGATGCAAGGGTGATGTATGGGATATGGTTTCTAGACCACAGATCAAAGATGTTGTCACCTCAAAATCAAGCATGGAAGTGCTGAAAAGTTCAAGGCAAGATTCGTTGCCCATGAGGAAGGCTTAGACTATGATGGCACACCTACACCTATGGCCCGATATACCACCATTCGATCGATCATAGCCCTTACTGCTATGTAAGGATGGAGTCTTCATCAGATGGATGTAAAGACCACATTTTTACATGGTGCAATAAAGGAAGAGGTGTATGTAGAGCAACCTCTGGGGTTCGAAGTCCAGGTACGAGACACTCATGTCTGGAGGTTGAAGAAAGCCCTCTATGGGCTGAAGCAAGCACCTAGAGCTTGGAACAAGAGGATAGATAGCTACCTGATGAAGCTGTGCTTCACTCGTAGTAATGCTGATCCACACCATTACTTCAAAAGTTGATAGAAAGAAGCCTCTCATTCTGGTGTTGTATGTGGAAGACCTCTTCCGAATAGATGCTGACCCTCTCATTCATCAGAGCAAGAGGGAGCTCGCTGCTAAATTCGAGCTGAAGGACCTAGGACTGATGTATTACTTCCTAGGCCTGGAGGTTTGGTAGAGACTTGGAAATATTTTCCATTCTCAAGGAAAATACATTATGAAGCTTCTGGTATGGTGGACTATAAGTCAGTGTCGACACCGATGGAGCTCAACTTCAAGAAGTTTAGCAGCAACGCTGCTGGGCCCGTGTTAGCAAATCCTACTAAGTATCATCAAATCGTAGGGGCTCTGATGTTCTTAGTGAACACTCGTCCGGATGTAATGTTGTGCAGTGAACACCTTGAGTCAACACATGGTTGATCATAACATTCATTGGGTTGGTGCCAAGAATCTCTTGAGATATCTCTGTGACACGATAGACCATGGGCAGAGATACACTGCCGGGAGTATGACACGTCATGGATATACTGATGCCGATTGGGTTGATAATGTGGTGGATCGTAAGAGCACATCTGGATGTTACTTCACAAGTAGATATGCTTTGGGCAAGAAACGAAAGATGGTGGCCTTGATCACCACTTAGGTCGAATACATTGCAGCATGTATGACCTGTTGTGAAGTCACTTGGTTGTGAAAGCTCTTCAGTGAGTTGTTCGAGCATGTGCTAGATGCCACCGTTATCCTTTGTGATAACCAGAGGGGGATTCATTTTTCATAGAATCCCGGGTTCCACGATCGATCCAAGCATGTTGATGGCTGGTACGACTTTATCCGGGATATGGTACGCGAGGCGCCATAAGGCTCGATCATAGGAACTAATGAGCAGCTCGCGGATATTATCACTATGCCCTTGGGGAAGGTTATGTCTAACCTTCCGTGAGAATATTGGATTCATGGAATGACCCTATTTTGATGGTCCTGTTGGACGATGAGCTTGAGGAGCTCTAGGGGGGTTTGGGGACAGCTTCTCGGAGCTATGAGCAACCACAAGGCTAGGCTTGCCAAATATTATTGGTGTGCTTGGAACCCACCGTTGTGATTATTGAGTTGGTTCACCTCTCATTATATGTGCCCCATATGCATCCTACCGATTGAGTTCAAGCTCATAGGAAGTACCTCTCATTTGGCCAATGAGGTGGGAAAATCTAGAGACTAGTAGCAAAGACTAATGTACGCATCAGAGATTGCCAAACTCTCTATCTAGGATGGCACGGTCCAGCCACTTGATCTGGGATCAAGTCTTGTGAGGTCTCGGACCTCCACCTGACTTCGGGTCAGATGAACCAACTTCGGCTTGGTTGGAGACTCTTTGTGAGTCCGATAGAGGTTTTGACCTCTGGGATGAATCTGTTAGTCGGGAATGATGTCTTTGTGACTGACCCACTTATGTTCTGAAATAAAGAGGCCAGCAAAGCAAGCTACGATGAGATGACACACGATGTTTGGATTTCACTTGTGGACAGAGTTCTCCCTAGTTGAGAGGGAGTGTTAAAATTGGACAACTAGGTCCAAACTATGGGTTGTACTGCTTAGATGATGATCCCAATATTCTTATTGGATTCCTATTTCAGAGAGGTGAAAGATTGATCCAAAGATCATCTCGATCGGATGAGCAGAACATGTACTTTGAATTTATTCCACTTATGTGCTAGGTTGGCCTGGAATAAAATATAGAATTAAATGTCTTAAAGGACGTGTCACACACCCCCAAAGATTCTTATATATTGGAGAGACTTAGAGTTCATTTGACACACATTGTTGTGGAGGAATTCTCTCTCTCTGGATAGCGTTGGAGCTATGATATATATGGATTGTCCTTTGTTTGGGTTGTTCTGGGTTATGTGTGACACGCTTGGCTAAATGACCTATTGGAGACTTTGCTGGTAGAAGCATCCTGCTGATCGCCGTAACGCCACCATGTCTTATCTTTGTTTTGGCTTGCCCTCTATTGATCTATTAGTATGTTCTATCTTCTTCAGTATTGTGCCCTAATTTGAAATGGCATAGAACATATGCAGAAACTAACAACTCTCAATCTTTTCTCTGCCATAATCTACATCAAGCGAGCCTGATCTTCTCAAGCAAGCTAGAATACATTTGCAAGCAAGCGGGATATCCCTTTTTCTTATGCTGCTTTTATAGGCTATATCTTCATTGTACATACCAGATCCTTTTCTGTTTTTTTCCTTTCTCCATATTCTCCTTTATGTTGTTTTCAATCAGATGATGTTCCCACTGACCCTTGGTATGTATCTGGGCTCAGTGATGTTCTATTCAGTTACGTATTGGTTGGGTTTTCTGTGGTTGGTATGCAGAGTTTTTATGTGTCTTTATGGATTTTGTAGTGTTCTTATGATGGATTTCGTTTGCCTCTTCATGGGGTTCATATATTTCCTGCTATCTAGAATATGCTAGAATGGTATGTCTAATGTGCTAGAAAATGATATTTGATCAACGAACATGAACTAGTATATATATCAACATTTTTTTTGTCCTGAAAAAAAAGGTCGAATAAAAATATTTAGCACGCAGGGGTTTCAATCAATGTTGCGGAACTATGAATTTTTCCTTCTAGGATTATAACCATGATATAATACCTTCAATTCCGCTTAGGGTTTCAGACATATTTATGTCTTTGCTATGATTACACTTCGAATTCGTTCAAGTCCTCTACTTCCACGTTAAGCTACAGAGTATTTCTGGTTACATGATATACACAACTCTTTCACCAGTGCGGCAAGGCTTCAAATCTTATAGAGAAGAGTAAGAAGCATACTAAGTCTGCCATTACCCTAAATTTCAAAAGCTTTGGCACTTACATGGAAAGCTTCAAACAATTTCATTGAAAAAAAAATTTACATGCAATGTTCATATAAGATAAAACGGTTTCACTGAAATGGGTTTAATACAAACTCTCACCTGATTCATGGAGTTAATGAAAAACCAGGTAGTTCATCTCGCAGGAAGTGATCGTGATCATGGCCATCCATGCCTCTTTTGATAATCCCAATTGAACCCCTTGGTGTAATGGAGCTAATGGAGCTTTTCGTGGTAGTCTCAGGATAGAAATCACCATGATTGGAGGCATCGAGATTCCAATTTCTTGATTTCAACCAAGTGTATCAAATCATAGTTGGATAGCATGGACACGCCCTTCCTCCTTCGTTGGACAAAACCTGCAACACGAGGGAAATAGACGAGGGAAACGGAAAATTTTGATATTCGAAAAACAAAAGTCCCATGAACTAGTTTTACTCAAAAGCTAAGGAAAAAGGGTTTTGAGAGAGATTATTGAACACAAACTCTACAAGGATTAGGAAAAGTTGTTTCCTACTACTAATTTTTTTATTATGGTATGGTGGTTGATTATGGTATGGTGGTGTAAAACTTTGCATTAAGTAATAAAGTAATGGGTTACAATGGGGTTGGAAAAGATGAGAGTTCAAAATACTAAATGGCTATGAAGGACATAAAAGCCAAAAAGTAAGTTGAATAAGATTTGAGGAAGTAGAGATAATTAATGAGTGGTGGTTGAACTTGATGTTGGCAAATGAAGAAGGCAATGAGGATTTGCAAAAGTAGATTAACTAGGAAGAGAGTAGTGAGGTGAGGATGAGAGAGTTGGAGAATTTCAATGAGAAAGGTGAGTTGGTGAGTGGATGGTTGTGAAACAAAGGGTTGATGATAAAATATAGCTCAATAAATAGTGGTAGTCAATGCACCTCAATGAGGTCTAATGAACACACTGGAGTGAGGTTACGAGAGATATGTGATTACAAAGTAGCAGGTTGGATGCAATGTAGGATGAGATTACGAATGAGAAAGAATCAAATGAACTAATGAGAAACCATATCCTAAGGCCAACAGAAAATGAGAACCTAGTAGTGGGCATGGCACTAAACAATAGCAAAGTTGGCCTTATACCAACCCCGCCCCTTATGCTTCTTAAATACAAATAAGTAACACTACACTAGCATGTTAATAATGGTTCAAGTCCACCTCGTAGTCAGCTTACTTATGGAGGAAAAATAACAATTAGAGGAAGTAGTATTAACAATAGTGCAAGTTTGAATATTAAGAGTAGCACACTTGGGAGTTTTAGTTATTTAGAGAAAAAAACCAAGAGTTTCATGAATTTTAGTACCTATGATGATTTGAATTATAACCTAGGAGCATGTAAGAGAAATAATATTAGAGTGATGTACTACTTAAAAAATTTAGTCATATGTAAATGCTTTGGAAAAAAAACATAATGATCCACGTACCTTGATATAAAAAAAACCTTAAAAATGTCACTTTTAAAATCTCTTATGTAGTTACCTCATGTCATTCGGGTAGATATCACAATTACTTATGTAAGTAATCATGTGGTCATATTTTTCATTCTCTTAAAGGAACTATTTCTAGACATGCACCCCATCAAGCATAAATAATCCTAACATATACATTTGAAGTAATATAAATCATCCTATGACTATCCTCGAAATAATTCTCCCCATAGTCTTGGTGATGGTGTAAGGCTCGTATCAAAATGGTATGAGCTTCTTCTAGGAGTTTGTTAATTGTTCTTTATGCAAGTACAACCATAACTCGTCATCAACCTGAAACTTATGTGGATCCAAATGGATTGTGTATCTACTTGTACTTGGAGTTCGCAACTTTCTATAAAATGTCATGAACTTGTTATTGATTTGTTAGATACATTCCTCAAAATTGGTATCGTTGCTTACCTCATTCCAAGTTTGGGAGGTATCTTCATGTGTTATTCCATGAATATAGCTACATCAATTTGTGTCAATTTTTTGGGACCCCCGAGCACACCTGAAAAGACTTGTGGGCAATAGAAATATGAAGAGTTATGTCAAATTTCTGTTGAAAATATGGAAGGCTTTCAACATGCGTATGTGGATCCTCACAATTGTATACTCTAAGGAAATTTACAATAATCATATGGGTACTTTTTATTTATCAATCTAGGGATGGAAGGCAGTGGATTTGGTCAAGCTTGATGTCTGTCATGGACTAGAGGTTAAACTAGAAAATAATGAGGAACCTACTATCCCTATCAAGAAATATGGTCTTTGGCAACCCAAAATGAAGCAAAATATGCTCGAAGAAGAGCATATGAGTGGATTTTGTTTCAACAGTCTTCTTATAGGGTGCCAAAATTCTCGTCCAAAAGAAGTGATAAAAAACAACAAAAAAACCCGGATGATGATGAAAGGGCTTGCCTGGGTGACTCTGGGAGAAACCCGGAGGTGGTTAGACAAAGCTCTTCTAAGTTACAAATCTGAAGAGAAAAAACTGGTGATGTATATGTGGTTGCTCAACCTAGGCTGTATGGAAAATCTTGGCAGAGAGTGTTTACCTTTCTGTGTCTTCACGAAAGTAGGTTGTCTGGTCACAGAATAAGATCACTACATGTAGGTGATGGTTCTGTAGTAATTTCTCAGCCTTATCTTTAGAATGGATAACAGAGAGGATCAGGTTTGAATAAAGGATATAATTTGATGAATTTGGAGATTTAGAGTTAAAGAAAAAATTGTGGTGATGTTTGGATGGGTGCTAATTTGTAGGGTTTTCCATTTTTGTAATTTTATTTGTTGTGCTTTCTACCATGCTACCTAGTTGCTTTCCTGTTGCCCTAGCATTTTAACCTTTTCGATGTCTATCTCTCTATTTTTTCTTGCCCCATTTGAAATTTCATCCTTATTTGGTAGGTATTTTCTTCAATATAGTGTGAATATTTTTCCATCATACAGCGTCTGTGGGGTTTGTCTACGCAAATAACATGTAAGGCCCATTCATCAGGGTATTTGATGAAATGAAATGATTATCGATGATCACCAACTAATGGTACCTGTAGAGATTTACTCTAACAATTCTACAGTTTTCTTGTGCCAACAATTATACAACATTTTAACCTCATGAACTAGCCTCCTCTATTCTCTTAGATGATTCTATAAGCACTTATTGTTGTTGTCAAAGCTTTTACTCTCTAGTCCCATTGAGCTATTTCAGTTATTTGTGGACATTGATCTATTTTCATTTCATTTCTCTGATTTTTCTGGCCGTTATGCGTTACCTTTGGCCAGTGCCTTCTTTCTTACCTATGATTTTTCTACTTAAGCATTCTAGCCAGCCAGAGCAACAGGGGCAGCAGGAGCCACACAGTCCAGCCAGAGCCCAGCAGGGGCAGCGCAGAGGAAGCAGGAGCCACGCAGGGCTGACGCAGGCCCAGTCAAGGCAACGCAGGGGTAGTGTAAGCCCTTCAGGTGTGACGCATGCCCTTACTGAGCAGCGCAGAGTCCGATGCAGGCCAGTTAGGCTGACGTAGAGGGATTTAGAGCAGCGTATTACTACCGTTTTTATTTCTCTATTAGGTGAACCAGTTTTGGTGCCCAGGATTGTTGTACTTAGATTTTGCATAATAATGAAAACTCTCCAGAGCTAGCTACACCGGTTTTCCCACATTGGGTTTTTTCCGGGGATAGTTGTCTAGAAAATCTGTGTGTCACTTTGTCTATGAGCATGTTATTCAGTATTTGATCTGTATGTGTAGGTTGTAGGTTGCTAGTTGTATTTACTATTTACTTTGCTAATTTATTGAATATTTCAGAAATTAACTTGTAACTTAATTCAAGTAGGAGAAGTAAATCAAGATACTGCAATAGGGTTTCTTAGATTAAGAAATTTTCACATTCCCTAGGTCTAGCCCCATTAGGTCACCTAGGGCAACAATTTCCAGGAATCTAGCTAGAGGAAAACTTCTATCTCCTAGAGGCAGCTGCGTTTTTGGGTGCCCTCACTCTCCTCAAAACTTGGGCCAATTCTGACGGTGGAATCTCTGGATACCTCAAGCCCTAGCTCTAGGATCAAGTTTTGCATAAGTGTTCCCAAGGATAGAACCTACTAGGATAAATTTGACCTATCGAAGTAAAAACACTTGTCTGATCCTTTCCCATCACCTTGTCTAGGATAGGAACATCATTGGTTGCTAAATTCCATCCTCAAACCTGGGTTGGGTCCACTTGGCCCCGTGTTGTCCCATTTGGTGTCAAAGGCCTTTCATTAAGGACCATTTGGTAATCCAAGTTCCCAAAGGATTTTAGGGATTGAGAACTTCCTTAATAATTCTTATTCTTTTCCCTCAACCCTTCAATCCCCTTCCTCTCTCCCTAGAAGATAATTCCCTTGCTTAAAAGGAAAGCAAGTCCCACTCTTTATTTTATCCTAGGGAAAGGGTTTCGAGGGTCATTTCCCACCTATTCATTTACCTATACTCTACAAGTGACTTCCTAAACTACTGGGAATCCACCCATCGGTGAAATTTCGTGAAGAGAAAGGATCCTTAGCTGTGGTGACAATGGGCTAAGCATCCATCGTTTCCCTTATCCTAGTAGTCACCCTCTTAGGAACCCCTTTTAGATCCACTACTAGTTTGAGTGGTAACAAGTTGTTCACAATTCTATTTGTGAACAACTCTTTGGTATGCCCACTTTTTCCATACTACAGGTCCAAGATGAGAAGTCCATGGCTATGTAGGCTGCCCTTCTTCTCACTAAATCAATCCTCTACAATATAGTGAACTAGGGCTAGTTGGTTGGCCCACTTGACTGTTACTTTAGTCCTTCAAAGTCTGCACATCCTTAGGCCCTATACACCTGCTCTTCTACCAATTTTGTTGTCCTTCACCAGAACAAGAGTTAGGGCTATTCTTTGACAGTAACCTAACAACCCTCCAACTGTACTTGGCCTACCATCAATCTGCCCAACCACAGTGAATTCTTTTTACTGATCTAGGGCCCACAATATTGTCTTAATCTAGGGCTCTTCAAATCTGCCACCTAACAATGGTTTGAGTCCTCTCAAGATCACTATTCTTGTGTATCAACAATTTGATCTTTGTTGTCCAATCTATGAACAAATATGAACTAATCCTCTTATCATACTTCTAACAATCTATAGATGATTGAACTAGGGTAAAAAATCAGCCACTAACAGTCCATTTACTAATTTTTTATATGTTTCTTCAGATCTTTGTCTAAAACTCTATGGAAAATCCACCAAAATCAACTCCTCTGCATGTCAATCCATTCTTCATATGGCACATTTCTTCTGCATGCTCAATCTTCTGCTCAGGTTCCACCCTCCTTTGGATCTGTTGTCTCCACAGATACTGAATCTACAAACCATCTTCCAGATCTGTCGTCTTTATTGCATAAATAAACCTCGCTCTAAGGGTCACAACCCATCTTCTTCTACGCAAATTTGTCACAGTCTTAAGGTCATACCTTATGAACTAAACATGCTAGGAAACTGTCCTAACTAGGGCATTATATTTATGTACTTCTAATTGTTGTAGAACAAACCCTATCCACACATAGAAAAAACATGACTCTTGCCTCCATAAGGGACTCGACCTAGCTCATATGGATCCATAGATTCTGGGCATTTCTTTGACTGAATCTTGACATGAAATTCAAATCTCAATGTCGACCCTCAAACTATGGTTAACTCAGTCAATATTACGCCTGCATCGACTTCTGTTATGGCTCTAAATTATAGTGCAAGCCCTCCTCCATTTATGTTGGTCTTTATCACAAACCTTGCGGCCTACTAACCACCACAAGGCAAAATGGTATCAACCCTCTCTTCTATTTCATGTAGAAGATATAACCAACGAGATTCAATCTAATCTTTTAATCATGTACTAAAACAAGATACCGAATCCTTCCTACAATTTGTGGAAACAAAACACAATCGCACAATCACATATAAGTAAGAGAAACAAGTTATCAATCGCACAACACAAGATGTATCTGGGGAATAAACTGCTCAAAACCCTCTATCTCTATTTTTTATTAAGTCAAGGAATAATGAAACAATATAATGCTTCATCTCTCTTGAGATTCTCCAGCACTCTGCCAATTGTCTCCTGCTAATCTAGGAAAAATCGGTCTAGTACTTAGCTAATTCTCAGCCTTCCTTCAGCCTGCCTTGCTCACGCAATTCCAATGGAATTATCTCCATATTAATTAGGAAAATCAACCTTCCTTGATTGCGCAATCCATCATGGCATCCCAATGACTTTATAATTGCACATGGGAAATTTTATATAAATACAACTGATAGTTATGTTCCTCTGAATTGTGTTACAATAAGGATCAAGGGTATTTTTATTATTTAAAATAAGATAAAACCTTAAAAAACCAAAACCCTAACCTGAGGAGATGTAACACCAAGAGTTTATGGGCCCCATTGGGGTTAGTTGGGCAGCCAACTTCCTGGGGTCGTAACTTGGTCATATGATCTTCATTTGACGCACATGATACCTTGTTAGAAAGATCTCTCCGAGGACTACAAATACTAATATGATTTATATGAAATTTCCAAACGCTTCATGCCCAAAAAAACATCGTTTGGGGCCTCAAAATGGCTCCGAAAATTTAGGACCCGAAAAAACTGACAAAAATAGTAAATTGTGCTATAATTAAGGAAACTGAAAAACTGAAAGAGACAATGGCGAGCGCCCAAGTGGAATAGGCGGGTGGCCACCAATATCCACCTCGATCACCTTAAATTGAATTTTTTGAGCTAACTCAATCATCATGACTTAGTTAATTGACACAAGTTGTTATGAGACGAAATTACAATTTATTGTCCAATTTATTTAAGGGAAAAATAAATTAGACGCCTCACATTCCTCACTCCTAGTACATCAAAATTCCTCACTAGTGTGGGTGCATTTTTTTTTTCCTTTCTATTCGCCAATTTCACTGTTTCTTGTTGCAAATTTCAACACTCCCTCTCAACAAGAAAGGAATTCAATCTATCCCCATCCGGTACCTTTGGAATGTTCTGCATGCTACACTTCTCTAGTGTTGTTTGCACCTACAAATCCTGAAACTGAATAGCCTCTGAACAAATGAATCAATATAATTCATCTGTCATCAAAGTCTTCTGACTGCTGCTAGCTACTGCACCTGTCTAGTACTGGATTCTTTGCATTGCTGCTAACATCTGCATCCGTGCCCTTTGAGCTGTTGCTAACTCTATTTGTGCTCCAGTATTTGACATCTGTCACTCTGATTTCTGTCTTGATGACATCTGACTACATCAATCTAACTGATTCTTCCTACTACTGCTATACTGCGGGCTCCTCGTAGCCAGGTTTGATCCATGAGACATGCCATCTCAATGGACCTTGCCCAAATTTCTTATCTTGGGATTATATCTACACATAACTCCACCTTACACCTCGAGGTATGGCTGCTCCCTCTTCCCATCTGGCTCGAAATTTTCCCCTCATGGAGGTCTCTGCTTGAGTGGACGCTTCCACTCGGTCTCCTCTTTGCTTCTCCAATTGTGGTAGCTACTCCACAACCCTCTCAGATTGCTTCTCATGAGGATGCATGTTGAGAGGTAATTTATGCTCCCTCTAAACCACCAAGTCTCTAACTTCTGCCTTTCTCCTTAAAGATTTGCATGCATCTGGTACCTCAAGTGCATATAGGTTCTTGAATCGGGCACAATGTAATTGTCCCGAAGTTACAAAAAGTCTCTAAAAAAGAGTTGATTTTAAATCGATGATATCTCCCTCATCCGAGCTCCGATTTGACCATTTTTTTTTCCATTGGGGTAGATTTTTGCAAGGAATCCAAATATTCTATTTGTTTTCAAAAAATTTACACAAAAATATTTAAATATTCTCTACAAACTTGCCGCCCAAAAAATTCCTACTCTGTTACCATGTAGAAAATCTAACCAACGAGATTCAACCTGATCTTGTAATCTACTAAAACAATATACTGTATCCTTCCTACAATTTACGGAAACAAAACACGATCGCACAATCACATATAAGTAAGAGAAATAAATTATCAATCACACAAAAACATGATGTGTTTGGGGAAAGTAAGTAATCAAAACCCCTCTATCTCTATTTTGTATTAAGTCAAGGAATCATGAAACAATACAATGCTTAATCTCTCATGAGATTCTCCAACACTCTGTCGATTGTCTCTTGTTGATCTAGGCAAACTAGATCTAGTACTTAGCCAATTCTCATCCTTACTTCAGCCTGCCTTGCTCATGAAATTCCTAGGGAATTAACTCCTTATTAATTAGGAAAATCAGTCTTCCTTGATTGCGCAATCCATCATGGAATCCCAATGACTTTATAATTGCACATGAGAAATTTTCTCTGAATACAAATGAGAGTCATGTTCCCTTTAACCTTTGTCTCAACTGGGTATTCCTCGAAACTGACATGCATGCAACTATTAATAGCGAATTATCAATTATCTGATTGATCACTCATTATGAATTAAATCTAATTTAATTCGTTGGACCTCTCACTAGCTCATCACTCAGTTAGAACTAGTTAAACTGATTTTAACTCATTTACTTGAGTTAATTACACTTGCACCCCACTAATGCATCAACTTCAACTGGACCCCAAAAATATTAGAATCCATCTATATGCCTCATATTAGACCCTCAACTCGAATTTCTTGAGCTAACTCGGTCATCATGACTTAATTAACTGACACAAGTTGTTATGAAATGAAATTAAAATTTATTGTCCAATTTATTTAAGGGAAAAATAAATTAGATGCCCCACATTCCTCACTCCTAGTGCATCAAAATTCCTCACCAGTGTGGGTGCATTTTTTTTGTCCTTTCTGGCTTCCAATCTCACTGTTTCTTGTTGCAAATTTCAACATTTCAGAATTTGATACGACCTTCACACAAAGAAACTGTTGAAATCACATGCCCAGATTCTCATGAGAAACCTCTCTTAAGCTTGATCTGCCAGAAGAGAACCAACGATATGCCATCCTACTTCCTAGCGCAAACTCATCATTAAGGTATGCAACATTCTTCTGAACCCTCACATGATGATATTGCTCTTGGAAAATGATCATGACCTCCCTTTAGCAACCCTTCGGCCATCTTACTCTACCTACTTTAGGACTACATCTCTCTTCACCCCCTTGATGTGCCAGATAGTGGGAATACATGTCAAACATGCTAAGATGTGCCAAGTGATAAGGCATGCCAAGATGTGCAAGGGTGTGTCAATGCGTGTCAAGGACCGTCAAGACAAAAAAGGGAGAAAAAAGTTAAAATACAAGAAAATGAACACATAAGAGGGTTAATAATTCATCAATTTACCTTTTCAAAGAGGGGCATGCTAGGCACACCAAAACTAGGCAGAAATAGGTGCCAAGTGCAAAGTCTTAATGCATTCTAAGTGCCAAGTATTCCTTTGTTGCTTCTCACCTACTTTCCAACAATTTATCTTCACAAATAAATTTAATATTAAACCATGCTAAATCATACCAAGGCATCTCAACGTATTCCATACATGCTAAGACTTTCCAAGTGCCAACACGTGCCAAGTGTGCATATGTGTCAAGGACTAGTGTTATGCATGTGATGAAGTGGAAGGGAATGTTGAAGAGTTCTAAGGTGTGCTAGAGAGTGATAATGCATGTTGATGAGTGTTAAGGAGTACTAGGAAAAACATTGAGGGAGCACTAGGTAAAAATTCATGGAAGTTAATGAATATGAGGAACGTGTACTGCCAGAGACTAGTGTTAATGGTCAGTGTTAGTTGTCATGCCAAGGAGGGAGTGACAAGGTATGCTAAGAATTGGTAAGGCATGCTAGGGAATATCAAGGCATGTTAAGAATTCCCAAAGTGTGCTTGGGAGTTCCAAGGTGTGCTAATTATATCATGTGCCAATTAATAGTGCCAAGATATGCCAATACATGCTAGGTGCTAAGGATGTGGAGCAGGGTGCCAGGGTATGTCAATATGTGTCAAGGAAACAAAAGGAAGAACCAATAAGAGGGTTAATAAGTTAGGACTTTATCTTTTTGAAAAGGGGCATGCTAGGCACACTAATAATAGGTCCCAATACATGACAAGTGGCATTGTGTGCCAAGTGCTAATGTATGTCAATGCATTCAACCAAGGTGTTCCAGGGCATGCTAGGGACTATATGCAGCATGCCAACACATGCTAGGAGAGTTCCATGTTGTGCTAGCGCATGCCACCATGTGCTTGGGCGTCAGTGTCATCACAATATGTTCTAGGTACAAAGATGTTCCAAGACATGTGGGGTGCTAAGAAATGTTAGTGTGTGCCAAAGCATTAATTTAAGGTGTGCCCAAATTGTTGAGGATTGTTAGGTCTTTCTCATTAATAGAATTGTTAGAGCTCGATTATGTATTAAATAATATATTTCCTACACACAGTAGTGGAAATTTATCTAAATGGAAATTGCTATATAATTAACTTAATATATATGAATCATGTGTTGAATCATAGGAAATCTCTATTCGACTAGTCATTACTTGAGGGAAATGATATACACTTATTACTTCTTAAAAATTGACTGACCCTAACCACTATGGCCTTGGACATATTATAAAAAATGCTCCACAATAATGGTATTAAATCATTATCTTTTGACAAAAAATATATTAACAGGCACATAGCGTCATCAAAAACTCATTGGAATGATCAATGATGACGGACATTTTTTGATCGTCACCAAAAGTAACAAAAAAAGCATTGGTGAGGGTCATTAAAAGTTCGTCACTAGAAGTGTCACCAAAGAGAGAATTAGTGATGGGCCTTTAATGACCCTCACCAAAAGTGAAATGTCTTTGGTGACGGACCATAAAGGACCATCACTATATACACTTACAGTGACGGTTTTTAGTGATCAATGATGACAGACATTTTTTGACCGTCACCAAAAGTAACAAACAGAGCATTGGTGAGGGTCATTAAAAGTTCGTCACTAGAAGTGTCACCAAAGAGAAAATTAGTGATGGGCCTTTAATGACCCTCACCAAAAGTGTCATTGAAAATGTCTTTGGTGACGGACTAGAAAGGACCATCACTATATACACTTACAGTGATGGTTTTTTAATGACCATCGCCATATGTGACATTGGTGACGGACCTTAAAGGTCCATCACAAGCATGACCCTCACCAATGTGATTTTTTCTTGTAGTGGTATATTTTACAGCATGGGAGTTTTATCTTTCGAGTTAGCAATTCCGAATTGAATTGCATAAATTTGGCATCCACTCCTAATGCATTTTCTTAACTGGGATGCTATAATGGGTCGCAATTTCAATGGCTTCTTTATTCTTTTAAGCTCTTGACGGGTTCCATCTTTAGCTTTGAGGTATATAATCTTGTCCTTACAATCTACCAAGGACTAGTGTGCTTCCAACCAGTCCATTCCCAATAGTATATCATAGGAGAATAAGGGTAGAATGTTTAATTCCACCTTTATACTATGATCCCCAATGTCCAGGGAACAATTGGGAACTTTAGCATGAACCTTATGCTTGGTTCACGTGGCTAGCTGAACTAGCCATGAGTTTTTATACTTTTAACTCTGTAAGACACATTTTTCCATAATTTTATTGTCTACATAGCTTAAATTAGCACTGGATAAAACAAAACAGATACAGAATGGGTTTGCATCTTACCTTCTAATTCTATCATGGTTGGTTGGTATTCCTCTTGCCGGTATTCTAATGCAGCATTGATTCTAGGTATATTTCGTGCCACATCACCCATAATGGACACTTATTGCACGTTACCTACAATTTCATTTCCCCCACGATGTGGGAAATTTTTGTAATAATGTGCCTCGCCACATCCCCAACACTGTAATGGTGGTTTTTGTATTTTCCCATGATCGGGTTTACTGAATGCTTTAGTGGGTCAGACCTCAACTATCCATTTGGGCCTCTGCTTGTTTTTCTCAAATTTTTTATTTGCTGAATTCCTTGCAGCAGTTTTGAAATTTCTAGCTCTGTTATTTTGGAAACCTGAAGAGATTTTCTGCCCTTTCTTGGGTGGCCAATCTTTTCCATTTTCTCCTTTAGCCTTGGACTGCTGATAACACATTCTTGCCTTATGAATGACCTCATCCATTGTCTTGGGTCTCACAAATTCAATTCTTTCTTTCATATGAGCAGGCAAACTACTTAAAAAGTGTTGTACTTTAGCCTTCTCATCCTTCAAGTATGGTACATATCTTAGCAAGAAAGTGAACTTCGTGATAAATTCATCCATGGAAAGTTGACCTAGCCTCAAATCATTAAAATCCTCAGATTTTTCGTCATAAAATCGTTCTGTTAGGTACTTATCCTTAAAATATTTTTCAAATTCATCATAGGTTACATTCTGGTCCTTGATTCCATGCACATTCTTCACTTCTTCCCACCATAATGTAGCCTTTTCTCGTAATTGATAAATTTCAATCTGCCCTTTAATTTACTGTCATACTCATATACTTGAAAATATTTATTCATGTTAATGATCCAAGCTTCCTCCATTTCCTCAGCTTCTCCATCAAATGTGGGAGGCTTAATCTTCTGGAATTCACCTTGTAATTCCACCTTCTACTCTTTTATTTCTTGCTGGTTAGAAGCGTTTCTAGATTCAGCTTCATTATAGGTTCTACTTTTGTTGCTTCGCTCGGTGCAACTTCCTTCAGGATCATCACGTATGTGTTGTTGTTGTTCACTTTGTAGATGGGTTCCCCTTTCTGGGCTAGGATGTGTGGTGGGATTGTTTTTCTTATCTGAAATACTCTTAAGTATTCTCTCTTGTTCCTTCATTGGTCTCTCGTTGTCACTTCATACTCAGACCATTTTTGTTTGAAGCTGTTGCATAGTGTCCAACAATCTATTGGTTTTTCTTTGTTGTTCTTCCAACAATCTTCTGGCTTGCTAGTGTTGATCTATGTTGAAATGTACCCACATTTCTGGATTCACTTCTGGGTTTACCTGGGGATGAATCTCCCCTATAGTCTTGGGTGTCTGATAAGTTGATCCCCTTCTCATTGTTCTCGGTTAGTTTCCTTTTGTTTTGTGCACATTCACACACAACAATTGTTATTTAGGTGACCCTAATTGGTCCCAGCATTTGAAAAGTGCTCTGATACCACCTGTAATGTACACTCATATTACTAAGTTAACCATAATTAAAATTTTTTTTTACGTATATATATATATATATATATATATATATATATATATATATATATATATATATAAACTACTTACATCTTATGATTGGAATATATTTCAATTTAATTCACATATCATGATTTAATATATGATTGTATCACCATATATGAGTCTGCCCTCATGGTAATTTATGACTTGAATTGGATATAAATGATTTGGGTTGTTTTTTTGGCTTTCCGTATTTGGTCTCACATAGGAAATTAACCACACGAATCTGGCAATTATTGTTGGTATTTAGTATGGGTACGAGAAATGAATTAAACATTGCTTTTCACAACACGAAGATTACACTTTCTTTTAATTCTTCTGACACATTTGGGAAAGTGGCACACCCATCTTCATTGATCTGCGTGGTGTGTCACTTGTGGAGATCTAATCCAGGTTCATTAGGGTATGAGCCTTACCCTGTATGAGCCCTAACTGCCTCATTTCTGCTCCTCCGCTACTCCTTCTCCTAGTTCTGCAACTTTGCAAATACCGTGCCTTGTTATGGTGAGTTTGTTCCTGCTGATCACGATTATGAATTAAAATTTCTCCTGCATTAGTTACTATAGGTTTTAATCTCATTTATGTTGTGGATCGATGTTTGGATTTGTGTGGAACCTCTGCATCTCTCCAGTTTCATATGTGTCTTTGGTAAGGCCATGGAATCTAGGCATCAAGCTAGTTTGATTGTGAGGTTCCAACCACAGAAGAATATCCCTCTCAGTATGTATTATTTAGGTATACTTCTCAAGCTCAAGGTTAGTCACACTTCCTCTCAGAGTTTAAGTTTTATTTCAGTTTCCCTTTCTGTCATAGGTATTAATGTTGACATGCTTGGTTGCGGGTAAATCCGAGAGTTTCAGGCTTACGACATAAACCCCAAGGTAAGTTTTATATATTTTTTTTCTTTTCTTTTTATTTTAGTCTTTCGAATTCCCTTACCCATGCTCTATTCTAGAATTTACCAACCCTATTTTTACTTGCAGGTACTTTTTTAAAAATATTGTCCTGTTGTTTTCAATGAATTTTTGCAGCCTTTCATATGGAAAGAAGCTTCTTCATTTACTTCTCTAGGTGCATGATTTAACCAAGGTTTCTTGCTTTGTCTACCTCCATGAAATGTTGAAGGGTTTTTAGTTTGTTTTTCATGTGCTATATCCATATGCACGACAGTGACTCTATTTAATTCAATATTTTTGGGTTCGGCTCCAAGGCCTGGACTCTCGCTTTTTGGAGTCTTGTAGTTTCTTTTTTTTGTATATATGTATATATTTTAATATATCCTATCTAACGAGGGTTTTCTCGACTGATTATTAGTTTATTTCCATAATATAATTTTCCGAGTTCATTTACTTCCTAGAACAACGACAATGTAAATTTATATTTACGGTGTTGTGCTTCTTATCTCTATGAACAAAACCTTCAGGTCTTTTGACTTGAAATTAAGTTTCAGTCTCTGAATCTCCATTTATAATATTTCTATATCATCATGTGTTAATTTTATTATGACACATTTAGACTTTATCTGTTTAACATAAATGCATGTATTTGTTTTCCTGTTTCCTGTAACGACCATACTTGCAAATCGTTATAGAGAGAGAGAGAGAGAGAGAGAGAGAGAGAGAGAGAGAGAGAGAGAGATGCATACAGTTTCATATTACTAGTTTCTGCTATAATTGTATTTTGATTCAGTCTTTGAGATGGTACTGTCTAGATTTATTCCAATAATGGGTAGACTATTTCGTAGCATTTTCTAATATATCCTTCTGCAATACTTTCTCTCTTTCTTATTCAAAGTTATGTGTAAATTCAAGGTCTGTGAAAGTTCATTTTCTACAGTTTATACTTATGTTAGTATATAAATTTTACAACCTTATGCTACATACATATACTGCTGTTTGTTTGAATGGTGACCAGACCACCTCAAGGGAAGCTATCCCATTTTTCGTGTACTATTTGGATATACTTCATAGGACAGACAGTTTGAAAACCTGAGGGTTTCCTCCTCCCTTGGGCTCATCTGTCAAACCTATTCTTCTATCATTTACCATAAGGGTTATACTGCATTTCGTAAGAATCTTTTCTTTCTTATTAGAATTTAACTTAAAGAATTTAACAAATATAAGAAAGAAAAATAGGAAATCCCCATTTATTCTCTATTACAGTTTACTAAAATGGTGCTTCCAAAATTATTTCTAGACAAACTCTTTCACTACACTCTGTTCTCTGGAAATAACGATAAATTCAATAGTGAATTAAACATAAAAATAATCTATCCTAATATACTTATCTCACTTGAGTAAGCTTATGGCTTCCACCCAACATCGAGTGAGGCGATGATGTCCTCTACTCCCCCCGTGCTCCTCACCCAAGTAGGATTCACAGCATTATTTTACCAAGGAGGTAGACCTCAGGACTTTTAGTCCAGTCTCTTCTCTTATTAGGTAACAGAGAGCCACTAGTCTTCTTCCATCTCTGGTGCTCTGTCCTTAAGCTTTCTAGTTGTATCTCCTTTTCTCCTACACATAAACCCTTTCCTCCTCTAGGCTTTTCCTTTTATCCCAGAGGAAAGGTAACTGCCAACAACTGCTTTTCTCAACTACTTTTGGGATCTTGGAAACTTTTCCTTCAGACTCATAACAATATAATTTTTTATTAAAATTTTATTTACTAGTGAGAAACTTTAGTTCATAATTTCCAAATTAACATATTTGTTAATCAATCAATAAAATAATCAAAATAACTTCAATGTCTAGTAAAAAGTATAATGTCTTTTAGTAAATGACATCATGGACAGATGTTACACAATGTTTCATGAGTTTTTCTTTAAGGATGAGAACTTTCTTTTGACATTCTCTCGGGGTCTTTCTTTTCAGACATAAATTTTTAATTTATTAGTTTCCTTCATTTTAAGTTTCAAATAGATAATGAGTTATATTTATTTGAGTGAGAAAAAATAAAAAGTATGTTTTAATTTATTATTTTTATTCATTTTAAGTTTCAAATAAATAATGAGTTATAAATTTATTGGAATGAGAAAATTTAATAAATGTGCACCTTATTTTATAATAATAATAATGATTAAATATAAAAGAAATTGATATTTGAAATCTTCTTACTGGAGAGACAAGTCATTATTTTTAACTCATTTATTTAATTTCTAAGTCATAGATTCTGGGTTTTTGGATATACACTTCGTGTTATAGTGGTAGCTCTTAAGTTTGATCTTAAAAAAACCTATCATTACCAATTTACTCCAAAAAATATTGCTCCAAAAAATTACCAATTTACTATGGCTTAAAAAACCTATCATTAGAGACCTCTCATAAAAATATAAATATTCTTAACCATTAAAACCATTCAATAAATTACTATTAATAATCAATATTTATTAAAAACTTTAACAAAATTATTATTTTAAATATTTTATAAACTTATCATAAATTTAATTAAAATAATTAACAATTTCATAAATTATTATTATTATATCAAAATAAGTAATGCTACGACCACAATTACTTCCAGGCAAGCATTATGAATAAAAAGCCTCCTAGCCTAGTATAATAGCCAGAAAACCAAGTGAACCGAGTGGAACAAACAAGGTAAACCATAGTTACCTGGTATCCTATTGCAACGAGTAACCTTGACAAACTAATGTTTTAACCAAATACTCAATCACCAACCAACCTGGCCATAGACTTATTTATTTTTATGATTAAATCTCATAAAATTTAATATTATAATAAATATATCCACATATAATCGTTTTAACATTTCATTTATTTTTTAATAAATTAAAACCCTTTCCTTTAAATACAAGCATTTGTCGAACTTTTATTATTAATACCATTATATGAGACAACATTTCAACACTTAATTTATTATTTAATAAAATAAATACCTTTAAATATAAAATTTCCTTAAATGTTTTCATTATTAAAATTATTATTTAAAAAACGCGTGTTTAAGAATGATTCAAACGCGAGAAAGATCAATGCATTTAGGTAAGTAAAGAATGATTCAAACGCAAGAAAGATCAATTCATTTAGCCAAGTAAATAACGCACATCAGCTATTTAATTTCATAATAAACACAACCCCCGTTAAAAAAAACGCAAGCAAATTGCAGTTTATAAAAAACAACAAAAGAAAACTATTTTATTTTAAGTTACGTATCTCTTTTAGATTGTAACGGTCAGTAACCCGGATTCAATCGCGGTTGATGCGCTAGAATTTGAACTATCTCCTTTGATTTGTAACGGTAACTTGATGTAATGGCAGGAAATAGATGGGAATTTGAATTTACGATAATCCTTAACGGTTAGGTCAGGAATGATGGGCCGATCGAAGGGTGGATGGAGCTTGACCGTTATTGATGAATGGAATGCAATGTGGGTTATGGATAGAACATGGCCAGTCAGTCTATATTGTCTCAATATGTTGTCATTCTTCTGTTGAAACACTATATTACTCTTGGGCTCTCTGCTATCTACCTATTCTCTGCAACTCTCTCATGGTTTGGTCATGGAAAATGAAAATAATGATGAAAATAAAATTTTCGATCGATAATTTTTACCTTATGATTTGGAGCCGTTATCATGCGCGCATATATATATATATATATATATATATATATATATATATATATATATATATTCCTCATGGTAGCGCGAGATTATTACAAAACCTAAATCTCCTCAATTTATTATGAAGGCTAATCAGTTAGATATGATATACTCCGAAAATATCAAATTGCTTGAGTGGCCCATTTCTATAATTTTAGATAACCTACGGTAAAGAGCGCATCGACTCGAAAGGAATTGTGTGGGTCGTTACCATAGATCTGTGTGGAAGTAGTTGGCTATAGTCTCCACCAATGATTTAATTTAATTATTATTCCTTTTTTTAATGCATGAATCTCTCTCCAGTGTAACCGTTTCTGTGTTATAATCATTCTTTAGAAATGGTTATTCATCATGGAACCCGTCTGCGAGCTTATTGATGGCATTAATGAGGCTAGATCGATTATGAACACAAATCCATGTTGCAGTTTTTTTCACAAGATGTAAATTAAAGAAGTGGGTATTTGAACTTTGAAGAGTGGATGCATGTAGTTGAAATACGTAGTGGATGTCAAAGACTATTTGCTAATTTTTTTTACATTTTCTCGCAGATTGTATGGGAATTCATGGGGATCATAATTCCATTTCATCTTTAAGAGTTTTAATGATAATTGGTTTTTAATTTTATTAATTATTATTATTATGATTAATCAATATTATTTCAATTATCAATAGATATATTATTAATTAATAATAATTTGTTAATATGATTAATAATGATATAATATTATTAGAAATATAGTATTATTAATTAATAATATCATTACTCATTATTAAATATTATTAATAATTAATTCATAAATCAAATAAAATATTAGTAATAACAACTTTTAATAATAATTAAATAATTAATTAATTAACAAAACAATAATTAATTAATTATTAAGTGTAACTATTGTTTTCTTTATAAATAATAATAATAATAATAATAATAATAATAATTGTTAATTTAATATTAATTTATTAATATAATTAATAAATATGCTTAACATTAATTAATGAATTAGTATTATTTATTAAAGAATATAAATATTAATTTTAAAAATTTATCAGTTAATGTCAATTAATTAAACTCAAGGATTAATATTATAAACTTTATGAATAGTATTATATGTTAGGAAATGGGAAAAGAAGAAGAGAGAGCCAAGATGAATACTAGAGTTTTCATCTACGTCTCATATTCCACCGCCATCAAGCTCTAGTTCGATCCTCACGCTCTTGGTGACCAGCTACCAGGAGAGCCATCGTTTCATCAAGAATTTAACTATGAAAGTAGCTGTGCTGGAGATATGGTAGACATGGTCGACGATGTCCCAATTGGTCAGATTGGGACGAATGTCTCTCTCGATGTGGTGCCAAACATAGCCATGAATTTCCTAGCACTATTTACTAGTGAGAAAGGCACCGATGGTTCCGACTTTCCCTTGCACTTCAAGGGTTCATCGTTCCAATGCGTGATCCCAGGGTTTATGTGACAGGGCGACGATTTCGCAAGGGGAAATAATGAATGTGAAGAGGCAGCCTTTTTTAGCAGCGAGCCACGCTCATTAGGGCTTGAAAATCTAGCCTCTCGGATGAGTTTTGGTAGCCAGCAATCCCCAGATCTTATAACCCCATATTTTCAGATAAAGATCACTCTTCTCTCTGGAAAAACCATGCTTCTTTGGGTTTGCTCTTCGGATTTGGTGAAGAATCTTTTGTATGCCCTTGAACTTAAGCTCGGGATTCCCTCTACCTTTCAACGATTTCTCTATGGAGGTAAATAGTTAGAGGACTCTTTTCCACTCTTATTTTATAATATTGAGAAATATGATACTGTGGTTTTAACCCTCTGTCTACGAGGAGGTGCAGTCAGTTAGCCATCTTCTTCTGCTCAAGCTTTCTCTTACAAGGATGCTGTCCATGCACAACCTCCCAAGAAAGCTGCTCAACCCTTTGATGCTCCCAAGCCTTTTTTGGTTAATAAATTGGAGGATGTACCCTCTGTAGAAATTTCCCACCCGACACTGGAAAACTAGCTTCAAATGTATGCAAAATCTTCCATTATTTCCCGATTCAATGGATTATGCTCTCACACAGTAGGTCTCTATGAATGGATTCATTCCACTTGGACCAATAACAAAAAGGTTATTTGCTGCTCAAATGGCTTCTTTATAGTTTTTATTTCTTTCAATGAAGATTATCAAAAAGCGTTAACTGGTGGTTCATGGTTGTGAGGAAAATCAGGGCTATTCCTCACCCCCTGGTTCCCAGAGTTCGACCCTTCTACGACAGTCATTACCAAGCTTCCTATTTGGGTTAGGCTTCCAAATCTACCTGCTCACTTATGGAAGTTCTTTGTCTTTCAAGGAATTGGAAACTCTCTGGGTCGCTTTCTGGCAATGGATGCTTCTAAGGGGGACACATGCATATACACCTATGGTAGAATATGTGCTGAAATTGACATAAGTAAAGGCCCACCCGATCAAATCAATCTCAAAGTTGGTGATTTCCTTTGGACACAGACCCTATACTATGAGAACACTGATTTCTGATGTCGTCACTCCCATCAAATAGGGCATATTCAGAACTCTTGTACTATGTTCCTCTTCCAAAAGAAGAGAAGAAATCGCAAATCAAAATCTAAAAGCTAGAAACCTTGTGATCCGCCTCCTATGGATGACATTGAGTCCTTTAGTTCGGATGAGGATGAGATTGAAGCAGATGAGGAGGTAGCAAAGGAAGAGAAGGATATGCCCTTGGTAGACCCTAGGGGGCCCAATGTTTCTATGAGTTCTTAGAAACAAACCCAAGAGTCCTCCTCTTCCGACTCGGATAAGGAAAGTCCTCCTTTAGTCAACAAAAGTCTTCGAGTGGTTTTAGCCCACCCGCTCCATGACAACAGGGTTAAAGTTACAAAAAAAAATGGAAAGAAATGTGGTATTGAGGATTCCTCCCATTTTGGGTAGATTCTTGTGTCTGTCTCTTACGGTTTCCATGTTTCTCTTCATGTCCTCTATGTCTCTCTCTTGGTTACTTAATGGGACTGAGGTTGATAGTTTATCATTTCTGGCTTCCCCGCTATGTAGTGTCTCTTGACTGTAACTCCATTTTGTACTATATGTTTTTTTAATATAATCAGTCTTACTTAGAAAAAAATAATATTATACGCTAGGAATATGAACTCTTAGATTACTAAACCTAAGGGATTTATATTATAAATCCAAGGGAATAATATTAAATCTAAGAGATTAATATTTTAAACCCAAGGTATATAAACCCTAAGATAAATATTATACACTCTAAAATGATTATGGTTAACCATGGTCGATTTTCATATTGAGACAATATTTATCACAATGTGATGTTGGACCATGATTGGCCATGGTCCACCATGATTGATTTTCATATTAATCTAAGGGATGATATTTCAAGGGTATAATATTATTTATAAGGTTTATAATATCAATCATAAGGTTTAATATTAATCCCTTGAGTTTATACTCATGGTCGACCATGGTCAACCATGGTCCAATGTCACATTGTGAGAAATATTGTCTCAATATGAAAATAAACCGTGATCAACCATGGTCAACCATTTTCCAACGTAGCATTGTGAGAGAGATTGTCTTAATATGAAAATCGATCATGGTTAACCATAGTCCAACATCACATTGTGGCGAATATTTTGTCAATATGAAAAGCATTTCTACTCACTATGGTAAAACATGTTGATTTTAGGGTTTATATTCCTTGGGTTTATAACATTTATCCCTTGGATTTATAATATCTTCAAATTTTAATATTAATCCCTTAGGTTTATTATTCTCTTTTGTTTATAGTACCTAGGGGTTTTAGAATTAATCCCTTAGGTTGATAATATTAGTCCCTTGGGTTTATCAATCTAGGGGTTCATATTATTAGGGTTTAATGTTATTCATAAGGTTTATAACATTTATCCTAGGGTTTATATTCCTTGGTTTATACTATTTATGTCAGGGTTTATCATATTATTTTCTTAATATGAAAATCAATCAAAGTGAACCATCATCTAATGTGGCATTGTGAAAAAAATTGTCTCAATATGAAAATCAACCATGGTCAACTATGGTTAAATGTCGCATTGTGACAAAGATTTTCTCTTGGTCCAACATCACATTGTGATAACAATGGTCATCCATGATCAACCATGATATAATGTCACATTGTCACACAAATTATCTCAATATGAAAATCAACCATGGTAAACCATCGTTCAACGTTGCTTTGTGAGAATGGTTGCTTACAATATTTATCTCAGGGTTTTTGTAGGATTTTCTCGATATGAAAATAAATCATGGTCAACCATGGTCAATCATGGTCAACATTGACCAGACATGGTTGACCATGGTCAACTATGGTAAATCATGGTTAACCATGCTCAACAATGCTCCAACGTCACATTGTGACAAAGATTGTCTTAATAGGAAAATCAACCATGGTCAATCATGGTCAACACTGGTCTAATGATGCATTGTGGCAAAGATTGTCTCAATATGAAAATCAACCATGGTCAACCAAGGTGAATAACCATCATGACATTGTGACAAAGGTTGTCTCTTGGTCCAATGTCACATTGTGACAACCATGGTCATCCATGGTCAAGCATGCTCCAACCTCATATTGTGACAAATATTGTCTCAATATGAAAATCAACCATGGTCCAACGCCAAAATGTGCTAAATATCGTATCAATATGAAAATCAACCATGGTCAAATGTAGTCTGCCGCATTGTGATAAATAGTCTGTCAATATGAAAATCAACCATGGTCATCCATGTTTATTTTAGGGTTTATCATATTTATCTTAGGGTTTATATACCTTAGGTTTATAATATTAATCCCTTGGGTTTAATATTATTCCCTTGCATTTATAATCCCTTCAGTTTTTATTATTAATCCCCTAGGTTTATAATATCATTTCCTTGGGTTTATAATCATGGTAAATCATGGTCAACTATGGTCTAATGCCACATTGTGACAAAGATTGTCTCAATGTGAAAATAAACCATGTTCAACCATTGTCAACCATGGTCAACGATGGTCCAACATGACATTGTGACAAAGGTTTTCTCATTATGAAAAACAACCATGGTCATCTATGTTCATCATGGTCAACCATGGTCCAACGTCGCATTGTGACAAAGATTGTTTGAATATGAAAATAAATCATGGTCAACCATGGTCAATCATGGTCAACCATGGACAACCATGGTCCAACGTCACATTGTGATAGAGATTGTCTCAATATGAACATCAACCATGGTCAAACATGGTTGATCATGGTCAACCATGGTCCAATGGCGCATTGTGACAAATATTGTCTCAATATGAAAATCTACCATGGTCAACCATGGTCAACTATGGTACACCGCCACATTGTGACAAAGATTATTTTAATGTGAAAATCAACCATGCTCAACCATGGTCAACAATATTTATTTTAGGGTTTATGATATTTATCATAGGGTTTATATACCTTAGGTTTAAAATATTAATCCCTTGGGTTTAATATTATTGCCTTGGATTTTTAATATTAATCCCTTGGTTTTATTAGTGCCTTGGGTTTATAATATTATTCCTTTGGGATTTTAGTATTAATCCATTGGTTTATTAGTGCCTTGGGTTTATAATATCAATCCCTTGAGTTTATTAATCTAAGGGTTCATATTCCTAGGGTATATATGATTTATAAGGTTTATAATATTAATGCTAAGGTTTAATATAAATCTCTTTGGTTTATAATCCATTGGATTTATAATATAAATTCCTTGGATTTATTAATCCTCTTGGTTTATATTTATAATTATAATTATAAATAAAAATTAATTAAATAATAAATAATGATTTAAAATTAGTAATAAGTAATAATCATTATTAACAATATATTTTTATTATTATTTTATAATTATTAATAATTATTAGTCATAAATGGTTAACTAATAATGATTATTAATAATCAATTATTATTTATTATTATTAATAAGTTTTGTTTATATATTCTTATTTATTTTTATTAATGTTAACAATATTTATTGTTATTGATGTTAACCTTAAATGATAGGAATTAGAAAAAGCCATATTTATATATCTTTATAAAAGATAATAATAATAAATTATTTATTGTTAATTAATTAATTAATTATTACAGTTAATGAATTATTGTGATTAATTAGTATAATTAAATAATAATTACTATTAATTATTTATTATTACTATTTGGATTAATTATATAATTAGGTTTTTTTTAACGTTTCAAACCAACTAATATGGTTCATCCTCAGCATAATGTGAAAAAGCCAATCGACCTTATTGAATAAATAATGTGGACGCATCATTGCCCAAAATTGGTCATTGAAAACTAGTCGTATAAGATCTAGCTGTTGAATACTAGTCATTAATGAATTAGTTAGTTAGTTATAATATTAAAAAAAAATTGTTGTTACGAAAGTTTTATTAAATGAGTTAATGAATAATAATATATTTATAGGTTTTTGGCTTATGTGATCCATCGTTAAATTATGAAGAAATCTTTCGGTAATAATCACATTACAATGAACAATGTTGATGTGTTTCGAACCAACCAGTGTGGTTCATCATCACAACTAGGTGATAGATCAGATCCGGTTGTTGAGTTTAAATAGATGTAGAAATGGCAAAATAGACTGCTATAATAACAACTAGTTTGACTTTGAAATTTAATAATGGTTAGTTCTATTAATTTAATTATTTAATAAATAATTACCGAAAGATTTCTTCATAGAATAATAATATAAATTTTTTAATAAATATTTTAATAAAATGATTAATTTTTTGTTTTAATATAATAAAAAAATAATCATTTTATTAAAATATTTATTAAAAAAAATTATATTATTATTCATTAATCCATTTAATAAAACTTTCTTAACAATTAATTTTTAAAATATTATAACTAATTAACTATTCAATAACGACTAGTCAACACCTAGTTTTTAAATGGCTAGTTTTCAACGTCCAATTTCGGGAAATGATGCATCCACACTATTCTATGGATGTTCTTCATCCACGTTAACTAATGTGGTTGTGCATGTGATTGATATACGTCCATCGATGTTTATCAACCACATTTATTATTGTGGTTGTCTTAGTTGTAAAATTATGTAATTTTAGGTAGTCCTAGTTACTAAATATTAGATAAGAAATTAAGATAAAAATCTAAATATCTACTTATAATATGTGTTATATTTCATATTTCTCAAATAAATAAATAAAATCATAAAAATTGATTAAATTATAATTTTATTTTAAATTATTAATATTATCATTTTTTATGAAATAGTTATTTTTTTAATATAAAGTTTGGATTATATAGGTAGAATGGTTTACATCAGATTTAACAAAACATGATTCAATGAGCTTTACTGCTTCACATTCCAATATAATTAGAGTAGTGTTTTCTTTCTTCTACCAACCCTTTGGACTATAATTCTACATTGATATTTCCCATATGTCCTACAAAATTACCCCTACAACAAAATGAATTTGTAATACATATAATGATGGTTGATTAAGTGGGCTTGGAAGACCCGACATCCTCCTTGTCTACATCGATCACCTCTTTGTATTTTTCTGTCCCTGGGCTAGTTGTGCCTATGCTAGAGAACTCTTGTGCCTCCTTAGTAGACAAAAATTCATGAACCTATGCAAATAAGATGCCCATGACAAGTGTTGAGCCCCTACACAACAAATCTGATTCCATCTTGATAATTTTCCTATCCACCTTTAGCTCCAAAATTTTTCACCTTCCCTTTGACACGGATACCTTGGCCTCTTTGTCACTCTCAAACAACTCTAATCAACACATCAAGAGATTGGTTGTGGCCATAAGAAACTTAAATAAAAACTCCACTGCATTTTTTCCAATGCTCCATCTTAGACTCTGGATACTGGTCACCATATGGCCCAACCACCAAGTGATTCAACAATAGAAAACTGTGAGAGAAACACCTAGACAAAAAGGAAAAAGAAAATTCCCAAGGATTTGACAGAGCCAACTTAAATATGCATTCCTCTTCTAGCTCCCTCCATTACTCTCCATTGTAGCCATTAAAGCCAAATATTCACTAATCTACATGTCAAGTGCAAGCTCATCCTTCTCGAGATACCCATTGACATTCCTTATAGAATATTTGTGGAGGCACAAGGTAAAAATTGCATACAACTATGCTTCATTAATACAAACCGTTGGATAATCACCAATCCAGAGTTAGATACCATCCATCTATCCATCACCCTAACCAAAATGCACTTTCGTAGAAGAGATGATCTCCCCAAGGAACCATGTACATAGTTAAATCCACCAAGTGGGTTCTTATTAAACCGCATTCCCCATCTATCCTGCATGCATGGATTTAATACCCTAAATCAGGGATTCCTACTATCACCATCATTGATGGCTCGATGAACCAAGCGTGAAGTCATCAGACGTAACTCTTGTCAACTCCATTTATTTTGAGAGCTCCAACCCCCAACTTCGCTCGCCGATTTTCCCTACCATCAACCTAGCCATTTAATTGTCTTAAGACATGAATTATTTTAATTGTAGAATTATTTTTTTCACCACAGTGTGGGGATGGATCAGTTGACTATTAGGAATTTTAAATCATTTTAATAAGTAACATGGAATCCTCTAGTATTTTGAGCTTTCTAATAACATGTCTTTTTAGCCATGTCCAATCCTTTCCACAACTCTAGAAATTCTGCTTTATTGTTTTTCATTGTGGTTAACCCCATGCATAAATAATCTCTCTTTGTTAGAGAAATATATCATCCCTCCCACTACTATCACCCCTGTAAATTATTAATATAAAAAAAATGTTAATATATAAGTTGAATATATGTCCATTTTAAAAAGCATGTAACAATGATCTTAATCATGGAGATGTACCCCATATACCATAGGAAATTTTTATTTGTAAATACTTGTGTTATAATATTATAAAACATTATCACTACTCTTCAATACCACATGTCCAATATGACAGGTGTTGAGATAACATTTTATTTAATTAATTAATTTGAGTTAAATTAATTAAAAATATATAACTAATTCAAAAATAAATATTAACTCTCAATTTGTAAATAGTATTATGAATATTTGGACATATTCAATAAAATTTAAAACTCTACTATCCACCTAAAATTACTCATAATTAAATTAAAAATTTGAAATATCTATTTTAAAATAAACATACTTATCAACATAATAAACCACAACACAACAAACTGCAATAATATGTTGAGTAAAATGATAATAAAATAAAGAATGAAACAACGTAATATATGCTAAAATTATCCGGTCTACAAAATCTCCTCACATTTAAGGTGATTCCATTAACCGTAGGATATTCTTGCTTATGACGGGAAACAATTTTTCTTATATTCTTGCCGTGATTTCCCTTGAGATAATCCATTTTCTAAACAAAAAGAGAATAAAGGGCGTGGAAGGCGATGTGGTTTCACAAAAGTCCACCCAATAAAACAACGTTGCGTGGCATTTTGTATGAGGAATAGACAGGAAATTTTGTAGGGAGAGACTTTCGTTACACATGCATTAACCATTACTTTCTATTTTTCGTTGGCTTTATTTAAAAAATAAACACGTTTTAATCGCCAAAAAATTACTAACCTTTATTTTATACGTTTTTGTCTTGTGTTTTTATTAAATTAATTAATTTTGTATTATTTAATAATAATAAATGTATTAAAACATCATTAAAAAATTTATAAATACATGTGTATTCCTAACTACATTCTAAATTATTTTAAAACCATTATTTTTTAATAATAAAAAATATTAAAAATATATAAATTCATGTATTCCTAACTACATTGTAAATTATTTTAAAATCTTAATCTTAATTGATTAATTTTGCAAATTGTCATTTTATAAGTTTTTTATATAGAATTTACTTGTTTTTATTAGAATTATGATTTTTAAATTATTTCTATATATGAATTGTGATTTTTTAATTGTTGCCATTTATGAATTACTAAATTTTTTGAATGGATTTGATTTTATATTTGATTTTTATTTATATAGAATTTATAATAGGAATATAATTAAAAATTAAAAATATAATAGAATTAATACTAAAAATAAAATTCTTCCTATTCTAGTCAAACTAGCCGTTTTTCCAACGGCTAGTTGGAGATGTCCTGATCTACTTAAACTGGTTCGTGATCAGATTGCTCATCTTGTCCTGATGATGAACCACACTGGTTGGTTCGAAACGCGTCGACATAAATGTACATTATGTGATTTTCACCGAAAATTATTACATATATTTTAAAATCATTAATATCTAGATTATATTCCAATCCAACAAAATCCACTCCCATACATTCGGAGACATAAAATTATGTCAAGTATACCAATTTAGTTTCTTAAATTAATTTAATAGAAATAAATATATTTTAAATTTTAAATTTATCGAATATAAATTTTCTAAAAATTAAAAGGTTATATCTATATAAAAAAATATTTTACCTCTATTAAAAAAATTAAAATATAATATTTTAAATTTTTGTTAATATATATTTTTTTAATCTTTTGATAAATTTTATATCAATATATATTTTATAAAATAGGTATTTAAAGAAAAAACCAACCATAATATTTGGAGCATTTTAAGAACAACGAAATTTGTGTGGATGGTTTTTTCAAACTTAAAACAATTCAACGAAACTTGGCATAAATGACTGTGTGTTCCGAGAAAGATATCTGCCCGCCCTTAAAATTCATACATAAAACGAACTAAGACAATTTACTAAAATCATTTTATCAAAAGTACGGATTTTTCTAGTTAACCTTACCAACTCAAATTCAAATTAGTTGGTGGAGAGCACGCTTTGCCCGAGTGTAAACACTTATTGTATTGGGTCAATCCATCAATATTTTAAAGCAAGTGTTTAATAATTTTTTTGAAAAACTAGGAAAATCACATTAATATAATGTAGTTGATATATTTTGACATGTATTACCAAAATATTATTTGAAATGCTATAGATATGTCTATTAAAATTAATATTTGTGACGTTTTATTTTATTTTTTAATTTAATATGACAAAAAAGCAATGAAACAAAAATCACAATTCAAAATGTAGCTTTGCAATGCGCATAATGATTGATAGTAAAATCTAGAAACTTGTGGCATTAGCTGGAATACATTAAAATTTCTCTCAATCTAATATTTGAGTGTATCTAATATTTGAGTGTTTTCTTATGGCTATAGAACCTTATGTGCCATTAACACCAACAGGTCATGATTCTCATTCTTGCATTTATCATCAGTATAATATAATTCAAAAAGTAAAAGCACCTAGTACCCTAGTTAGCTCAATACATAATTTAGGTATCCATAGTTTTGCTAGTGTAATGATTCCACCCAACATTCAAATATCAAAATATACTTTATAATAAAAATTTTAAAAATAAATTTGTTAATGATAATTATTAACATTAATTGAAATAAAAAAAATATTTTATCAAATTTTAAAATTAAGATATTTTTCAAATTTTTTTAAAAGTTTATTTCTATCATCATAATTTTAGTGATCTAAATCGTCAAAAAGACTCATATTGTGGCAAATATTTTGAAATTTAAATGTAACCTTATGTAACACCCTACTCTCACATTTACCCAAGCTAACGAGTTGACCAGGGTAAACATGCAATGAGAGCCATCTATGATGTGATTCAACCTCCTAGGTCACCTTAAGGAAGTGGAATTAACGGAAAAAAAAAACAAATTTACCATTCAAAAATCCTACATAACCTCTAGGAGCCAACCATACATTCTAGGTGACCAACCGCTGAGGTAACTTGACATTTTGCTGACCTAGAGCCTCATTCGCTCCCATGACATGGCCATGCAAGTGACTAGGACCCTCCAATCGCTCCCGTAACAGGGGCATGCATGCCCCTGGGGACTTTTTCGGCTAGTTCTGAGCCTGTGACCCTGGATTCTATGCCACTTTTTCAATGACAGGACTTAGGCCACTGCCTAGAACTTCATGAAACTTAGATAAATGAAATATAACATAAAAACAATGATACTAATGAAAATACTTGAATAATGACTTGACTAGACCCCTACTACAGGTAAAAGCAACATATCTGAGCATAATGGTCTCATACTTATCTCTGAATCGCTAAGAAGCACATTTATTCCTTATCATATTAGCTACATTATTACCCATTAGAACATATGTTCATTGTTCATTCATTTACAAT
This sequence comes from Pinus albicaulis, assembly GCA_034641835.2. Taxonomy (NCBI): domain Eukaryota; kingdom Viridiplantae; phylum Streptophyta; class Pinopsida; order Pinales; family Pinaceae; genus Pinus; species Pinus albicaulis. Next base: position 1,779,294,779 of record CM076575.1, read on the forward strand.
TCAAAAGATGATGAGAACCATACATAATCACTTCCATAAAACATGCTCATAAACAACATATCGACAACATAAATAACAAGGGTATAACATCCATATAAACCACTTAAATACAAGGACATTTACTCATCAAATACAAGAGGAAAAGAGTTATTATTAGCATATGAAAAATGAAACTGGTTATGGGACTTCCACGTACCACCTGACCATAGAATATGATGACCCAAATATCTCTTTCAATTAGTTACTCCCATGCCTTATTCTAAGCATGAATGTGGTATTTCATGAAACACATAAAGAAAAACCAAGGCATGGCTTCTAGAGGCCAACCAACTCAACCCTCCACCAAAGATTCCACCTCATAGTCAGACATCACTAACCATCATCAGATCAGTATCTAACCAATTTGTCCAAGGATCAATAGTGTTTGTTCCAACTAGGGATTTTAGGACTAGTAAATCATCCCATAGCCGTTGTCGGGCTTCTAGAGTCTTTGTCCAACCAGGGCTTCCATGACTAGTAACTCAAACAATAAGGGCCTCTAGAACATTTTTCCAACCAAGCTTCCAAGAACTAGTAATTGAACCCACAACCAAAAGTACATGAGAACCAACGCGAAAAAAAAAACCCACAACACCATGACTATCTAGGAAATGGAAAGGCTAGTAAAATCCACTTTCAAAAAGCACAATCCTCCATTAAATGAAATATCATTACCAAGAAACCACATAAACGTGCCATGCATGCCAAAACAAGCAAGGAAATCAAAATGCACTCAGTACCTACAAGAAAATCTTGTTGTAGTTGTTGATCCCGGTGTCCTCTTACACTTTCCTACTCTTCATTTCCTTCTTTCTCCGAAATTCCAAGTATGCCACACTCCTCGAAGAGTGCTCCAAGAAAAATATAAGTATCCAAGAGTATGAGAGAGAGAGAGAATATAACAAGAGCTCCAAAACCGAATTGTCAAAAGTTTGAACTGGAAAAAGCTTTCCAATTGATCCTTAGAATCCTTTTTATTAATGAGGCCTCTATTTTCTTCATTATCCATTATTTTCCTTCAATTTCCTCCTCACTTGCAACCTATGACCTTTCACCTTTATTTTCTTCAATTTCCATTATTTCATAAATAAAATGCCAATAAATGCCACTTTTCCTTTCCAAATCCTTTTTCATTGTCTTTCACAATTTCTTTTAGCCATAATAAACCAAACGAACACCCACTAGGATGTTTTTTCCACTATTCAACTTGGAATATGTGCCCCATGACCATTGTATTAATTTTTTTTTTACATGGATTTTTAATGAGGGATATTACATAACCCTCCCCCTTGGGGGATGATTTGAATGTGTATGTGCTTGAGGATGGTATAAATTGCAAGTAAATTGATTGATTTTTTATGGTGTTTAAGCTAATCCTTTTTAGACATTTAAACACGAATTTAACTCATAAATTGAAGAAATAACAAAGAAATAAATCCATAACAGTAACCACAAATCAAAAAGTGATGAAGGAGTTCACCCCTCCTGGGCTACGTCTCCTCGTCCAACTTCAAATGCTTGACCCTATTTCATTATGATCATACAATGACGATTACCATGAGTTACAGTTCTCAAATGGCTTCAAAACATGCCCCATCAGCTTCATAACTATAAAAAATGTCTCTCTAGCCTCTTTTTGTTCCCAAAAATACCAAAAACTAAGAAATTTATGCCTCTTTCTCTATTTTCCCAAATTATGTAGCTAAACACTCCACAATTTGGCCCAAACCTAACATGGGCAGCCCGAACACATAAAATTCCGTTCAAACCTTGCACGATTCTCACTCAATGGGTGAATTTGTAGGACCGTTAGTTTGGCCAATATTCCTGAAATCCGCACTTATGATCCTTGATCACGTGGGCCTTCATAAGGCCAGAGGCTGGCCCTCTTCATTGGTAGCGTCGGCTTAACTATCACCGTTGGAGTGGACACATGGGCGGTTAGGAGGCGGTGAAGCTAATAGTCTCGCTGGAGGTAACAATTGGCAGTCCCATGGCACGGTCACAAGAAATGACTAGGAAGTGCAGTTATGGTTGGGCAGATGGTTTAACTACCGGGTATGACAGTTTATGCCATGATTAACGTTGTTCACATGGTGGGGTACAATGTATATGGTAACTGCCACAGGGGCAGGTTAGGGCTTAGCCTTCATCACCCCACCCGCGGTTTCTTGGTGCTGGGGTGGCAAGAGGCTAGGCCTTAGTCGAGCCCCCATTTCTATATGTGTCATAACAACATAATAAATAAAAGTATTCTGCCATATATAAAAAAGCAACATGTGTGGCATAACAGTTAATGTGGACGTTTGTATAGTGGAGGTTCAATGGTTAAGTCCCACAGAGTTAATTCAAACTTGCCCAAAAATTTTGGTGGTCCCCATGCTTCCACATGGTGGCCTTTGGTTGGGCCACGTGGCAGCCTGTGGTTGGCCAATAAAACCCAACAACCAATCTAAATCGAGCGAGTAATCACCAATAGGAGAATGCCACATGTCATGTTGGAATTGTCTCTTGAAGCTCAGTCAACCTTGCATAGTCAGTAGGCCCAATCAACTGTATGGGCTGTTGACTCGGCAACTTACACATCTTTTCGCCAAAATTTGCCTATTTGGGAAAAAAATAGAACTAATTTCTGGAAGCATACAACGTTGTTTTTTCATGAAACTAATGGCATCGGATTTAGAAAAATGAGATCTACGCAAGCGCGCAGGATTCGAGCCATTATGAAAACTTTCATTTTTTAGCATATTTTTTAGCACCGGATCACTCCTCCGCACTTGAAGCTTTTGGACACCAAAATATCACTTTTAATTGTCAAGTAGACAAGGGGACAATTCCCTCACATTTCCAATCTCGATCCATTTAGATTTACTTGGATTTTTTCCTTTGAGCATCACACGAAGGAAATCCACATTCCCTCGTTTTGAAGTCCTTGTCCTTCTATCAAGAATGGTGTCTTGTTGTATTTATTCAAGGTGTTCAATAGATAAATCCTCAATATAAGGAATATGGATATTATTGCCTTTACCTTCAATCAAAGGAGGCTCATACAACCTTAAATTCACGACATTAAGAACAACATAAATTTACATATATGAAGGCAAATCCAACCTAAAGGCATTATCACCAATATTTTCTAAAATTATGAATGGAGCATATCGAATTGGTTTCAGTTTTTTACCTTCTCTTTGAACTCTTTCTTTGCTAATGTGAGGCCAAATTTCATCATTGACTTAGAAATTGTGATCTACATGATGCTTTTCGTGTCTTGTTTTGTACTTGACATGGATCTTTTCTAGCTATTCTTGAACTTCTTGATGTACCAATTGGATTTGTTCATTGAAATTTTTAGCTTTGTCTATGTCACTATAGCCATCAATAGCAACATATTTCCCAAAAATAAAATCCAAAGGAGATTTATTCAAGTATCCCAAACATGCTTCAAATGGAAATGTTTGAGTTGAAGAGTGCTTGGCCTGGTTGTAAGCATGTTGAATATAGTGAAAATATTCATCCCATAACTTAGGATGCTTGCTACAATATCCATGAAGAAGATGTATCACTATCATGTTCACCACCTCTATTTGACCATGTGTTTTCAGATGAAATGTTGTACTCTTTTTCAATTTGGTGGCCATGAATCCCCACAAGATTGACCAAAAATTCCCAGCAAAACGATCAATCACTAAAAATGGATGTGGGAAATCCAAAATGCACCCTTACATTCTGAAAGAAAAATTGAGTAGTTTGTTCAAATGTAATTTATTTTTGCATGGCATTAAAATACAGATTTTTCTGAACCTATCCACAACTACATAAACATAATCATGATTCATTTTTTACATAGGAATTCCTTCAACAAAGTCCATATAAACACTCTCCCATTGTGAGAAGGAACTGGAAGTGGTGTGTACAATCATAAATTTCTATTTCTAGGTTTACTGACATCACATAATGAACATCCGTTAATAAAACATGACACACTTTCAAGCATACGAGGCCAATAAAAATACCCTCGTAGTTGTGCCACCTCTTACCTGCACTAAAATGACTAACAATAAGAGAAGTATGTGCCTATGATAATGAACAAGATGATACAACAAGTTATCATGCATATGATAATCCAATTCCTCTACTTGGTTCCCTTCACTCAAATTCGCATATACATCTTGAAAATCACTATCTAAAGAATATTGTTCAACATAGCTCTCATGAAAAATAGAATTATGCTTAAGAATAGTAGCAGCATTCACAGTAAGCCTAGAAAGCATATAAACAAATTTGTTATATAGACCTTTCTTATACCTTATCACCAAGTGGAATTGTTGAAGAAATCCCATCCATCAAAAGTGCCATGAGTGTTGTAACTTGGTTTGTGATTTCAAGTATTGCAATGGTTGATGATCAGTGTGAATGATAGTTTCCTTACCCATCAATTAGTATTTCCACTTTTTCACACTTTGCACCAATGCATACAATTCCTTGTCATATGTAGGATAATTAATCACTGCACCATTAAAAGTTTCCGAAATTAAAATAGACGGGCTTACCATGTTACATGAGGACTGTACCCATGGCATAGTCACTTGCATCAGTCTGTATCTCAATGAATATCTCAAGTCTAGAAGTGCAAGTATAGAAGTTGAATTGATATTTTCCTTCAATGAATCAGATGTTTTTTTTTTGTTTACCTCCACATTGGAAGACTTGCTTCACACTTGTCAATGCATGTAGTGTAGCTACGATAGAAGAGAAGTTAGAAATAAACTTCCTCCAATATTGGGATGCTCCCAAAAAAATTCTTACCTTTGTAGCTGTTTTGGGCTTTGGACAATTAAAAATGACATCAATCTTGGAGGTATCTATTTTCAATTCACCTCCTCCAACAATATGACCCAAATACGCTAACGAATTTTTTCCAAAGTCACACTTTGACATCTTTAAAAACAATTTTTCTTTCTTCAAGACATCAAGTAATTTTTTGAAATGTGTGACATGTTCTTCATGAGATTTACTGAAAATCAAGATGTTATCTAAGTAGACTATCATAAATGATTCTAGAAATGGCCTCAATACGTCATTCATCACACACATGAAGGTAGTAGGAGCATTACAAACACCAAAAGGCATAATTAGCCATTCAAACAAACCTTTATTTGTTTTGAATGTTGTCTTCCATATGTGTCCTTCAAGAATTATAATTTGATGAGAGCCACACCTTAATACCAAGTTAGAAAAATACTTAGCATCTTTAAATTTATCAAGTAAATCATCAATTCTATGAATTTGGTAATGGTTCTTTACTATAATCTTGTTCAATGAACAAAATTCCACACATATGCGCTATGTTCCATCCTTCTTTGGAACCAAAAAAATAGGTGACCCACATGGAAAAGTACTTGGTCTTATGATCCATTTGTATAACAACCCTTTAATTTTCTTTTTAATTTCTGAACCTTCCATCACTGACATCCTATACATTCCAATGTTAGGAAGAGGACAATCTTGCTGCAATTTTATTTCATGTTGGATTCCCCTCTTGGAGGCAATTCTTTTGGTTCCTGAAACATCTCATTATATAAGTTAACAAAATCAAACAAATAATATTTCAATCTTGATTCACAACCTTGAAAAGATTCATTATCAACATCATTCTTTTATTTGACCATTAAAACCACAAAATTATTGCTAGAGTTAATAAGTCTCTTCATTTTTCCGGCATTCACAAGTGAAATATTTAGTTTCTGTTGATGTGCTCTAACAATGTACTCAATACCATATTTTAACAAGTGATACTTATTTTCATGGTGATGAAAAATAACTTTCCTATCATAAAGTATGGCTTCCTAAAAAAATACTGGAAATATAAAGTGGAACTTCATCAAGTTATACTTCATCAACAGAGTTTGTTGTAATTTCAAATCTAAGTACGCATTTCATCATCACTTGTAAGTTTAAATTCTTGCATATCCAACTTAAAGGATAAGGTATTGGATGAGGAATTATCTCTAAATTTAACTTCATGACTAAGTCTTTGGAAATCAAATTTTCTTGTGAACCACTATCGAAGAGTGTATCAATTTTGGTATGATTTTAAATTACTTGAATATGTAAAATTTCAATTCTTGTTTTACATCTTGAGTATCATTAGGACAAATTGAAGAAATAATGCTTGATATTTCCTTACCTTTCATTCCCATTGTTATGATCTTTATTTCATCTCCTGAATCGGATCCTAAATCATGTTGTGTAGTTGGACCTGTCTTTTGTTTCCCTCTATTGTTAAATTTTTTTGGTTTCATCCCAGGATGAAGCTTCCAGCAATGAGCTTCATCATGAACCTCTTTGAAACAATGTTTTCATGTTAATTTTTCTCCTTCCTTCTTGACGGATGCATTCTTCTTTCCTTTTTACTCTTTCCTCTATCTGCATTTCGAAAAGCCTTTTTTCTACCCTCTTGCTTCAAGATTCTTTTCCTGAACACAAACCTCATCTAAACTTGTAGGATTAAACAAAAGGATAGTATGCCTTAAATAACTGTGTAAACCCCCAATATATTTCAAAAAAGTGTCTTGTGATGACAAATCTACACCTAAAATTAGAGATCTTATTCTAAACTCTTGGGTGTAAATTTTCACACTTTGACCTTTTATTTGTCTCAAATTTGACTGATCCATAATATCATTTTGCATATAATCTAATGGATAAAATTGTATTCTAAGTGCAGAAATAAAATCTATCCAAGAGGTTAAGACCTTACCATAATTTTTCATATCCTCTTGTTTTTTGGCTTCCCACCAAATCAAAGTAGCACTTTCCAACCTTTATGAAGGCAGTTGAATATTTGTTTCATCATCTTTGATGTTTTGAATCCTGCAATATAATTCAAGTTGACGAACCAAATTATCAATTTTTTCGACATTAACTTCACTATTATACATGGGGAATTTGAATTTGATATAAAGTTTCAATAAGGGAGTTTTACCATGACCCTTTGGGGTATGTGGAGGTGTTTGAGTAAAGTTTGTTGTGGAAGAGGATGAAGATGAAAGTGAGGATGGAGGTGAAGATGATGGTGGAGAAGATGGTGGTTTTTCACCATTTCCTTTTGAATTCTTGTCATCATCTCATCCTTTTCCTCTGGAAGAACCCTCTCCTTTTGAAGACTTGGAACTCTCACCCTACAATCTTGAATTTCTCTCTTCCTAGATAAGTTTCACCATTTCACTCATGTCAAAGAATTATTTTCTAAAAGTATTCTCATCCTCTGACACATTTTCAGCTCCTCTTTATGAGACATGGTTACTGAAGCTTCATGTACAACTTTAGGTGAAACTTGTGGTGTAGTTTGTGGCAAATTTTCTCTCCTTTTCCTTGTCCCAAATTAAGAACCTGCACCCACAAGCTTTCCTTCTCCTCTCTTGAGATTCAAAGTTGTAAGCATCAGAAACACTTGCAAAGAATTAAATCCTCACAACATAAAAGAAAACCAGTGCTTTGATACCAAACTTGATCTGAATGTGTATGTGCTTGAGGATGGTATAAATTGCAAGTAAATTAATTGAGTTTTTAAGGTGTTTAAGTTAACTTCTTTAGGACATTTAAAAATGAATTTAAATAATAAATTGTAGAAATAAATAGAATTAAATCCATAACTGTAACCGCTAAACAACAAGTGATGAAGGAGTTCACCCCTCCTTGGATACACCTCCTGGTCTAGCTTCTAACGTTGTAATCTGTTTTATTATGCTTATAAAATGGTGATTTCCATGAGGTACAATACTCAAATGGCTTAAAATCCTACTCCATCAGCTTCAAAGCTATGAAAATTATTGTCTAGACTCTTTTTTCTCCCAAAAATACCAAAAAATGAGAAATTTATGCCTCTTTCTCTCTTTTCCCTAGTTTTGAAACTAAAATCCCCACAATTTTCCCTAAATGTAGCACAAGCACCCTGAATGTAGAAAATTTCTTTCAAAATTGACACAATTCTTGCTCGGCAAGTGGATTTGTAGGATCTTTAGTTTGGCCACTAAGCCCTGAAATCCGTGCTCCTCGTCACATGGGCCTTCATAAGGACAATGGATGGCCCTCTTCACTGGAATTCTTGGCTTAACAGATACCATTGGGTTGGACACATGGGTGGTCAGAAGGCAGTCTCACTGGTGGAAATGGTAGTAGTCCGGTGGTGTGGTCACAAGTAGCGGTTAGGAGGCGCGATTATGATTGGGCATACACTTTAACTAGAGGGTATGGTAGGTTATGCCACATTTAACATTTTTCACATGGTGGCGACCAGTGTATATGGTAACCACCATGGAGGTAGGCTAAGGCGTAGCCCCCGTCCCTCCCCCCGTGGTCTCGTGGTGCTAGGGTGGCCAAGGGCTAGGCCTTAAGCCCGAGCCCCTTGCCATATGCACCCCCAGAAAAAAAGAAACAAATGTTTGTCGCCATGTATAAACAAGCAACATGTGTGACCTTGGAGTTAAAGTGGAGGTTTGTATAGTGGAGGTTCAGTCGTCAAACCCGGTGGAGTTAATTCTAACTTGCCCTAAAATTTTGGTGGCCCCCATGCTGCCACATGGTGGCTTCTAGTTGGGCCATGTGGAAGCCAATGTTTTTCCACTAAAACAATGCAACAAGTAATAAAAATTGACCCAATCAACACCAATAGGATAATGCCAATTTTTCATGTTTCTATTGTCTCTTAAATCTCAGTCAACCTTGCATAGTCAGAAAGCCTAGTTAGCTGTACAAATTGTTGACTAGGCACCCTGCATATCTTTTTGCCAAAATTTGTCTATTTGGGAAAATGAACATAACGCATTTTTGGGATCATACTATGTTAGGTTTTCATGAAACGAATTGCGATGGATTCAGAACAACAAGATATATGCAAGAAGGTAGGTTTTTAACCATTCCAACAACTTTCATTTTTGAGCATAGTTTTTAGCACCAGATCACGGGAACACCGTCCTTGGTGTTCAATGACACCTACAACTAGAAAAACCACTAAAAACTAAAACATAATTCCCATGCAGCTTTATAACATAACTCGTTGTATTATTTACGATGACCAATGCTAAATATATGACAATCATATCGATTACTGGAGCCTTATAACATAAATCATTACGATATTTACAATAATAACCTAATATACATTCATACACATTTTCTTCAACCAAAAAATAACCATAATGTCTAGGTAGATTTATAAATCTAGCTCGATATGGTATTTACAATAATATAAACATATGCACATATGCACATTTCCTCAACTAGAACTATAAGGACACAACACCTGTATCAACAACAAGGGAGTCTAGAAGCTTACACCTCCACCATAAAAGTAATACCAACATCCACCTCCTTCCAAGGAAGTCCAGAATCCATGGCCAATGTCAAAGCTCCATCTAATGTCCAGCGCTACAATCTTGTGCCACTTATATTCTCAGTGAAAAGATACCGACTCATTGTTCCAAGGAGCACTCCCAATGTTCATCTGATTCCATTCGGAAATGTTAATGACAAAGGAAATCAATCCCCTACTTTCCCTTCTCTACTACACAGTCCCTTGGGAAATTCGGTCACCCCCTTCCATGTAGGCACAAACCTTCCAAGTTCAATGGGCATCCCCTTCTCTACTACACAATCACTTGGGAAACCCCTCCCTTCGAAAGGTTACCTCGCATCAAAAGGTCCAAAAATAAAGGAATATCCTTGCCTGAAAACCATCATATCAGTCATAGAGCGCTTAAGGAAATAAATGGATACTATTGGGTAATAGTATCCCAAAATTGGCCTGCTCTTGGAATGCTTTACCAACATACCGTTGCTTGTTCCAATTCCTTTCGAGATATTGTGAATTCTTGCAGTTGGTTTTGACCATCCATTACGGGAATTTCCATGTTTTCCTGTACTAAGCACATAATTCCCATTATATTCAAAATGAATTGAAATAAATACAAATCATACCTCATTGGTGGCCCTTAAATAAGGTACACTTGCACTTATGTTTAATTCTTTTCACAGCAAGCCAGACAAATTCTTGATCAAATCATCATGTATAAACATATCACATTCGGTTAGCTCAAAGCACAACCATCATAGATAAAAATAATGAATCGAATGAAATCATCATAAACCAAAATTATAGATCACATGTAAACATGATAAGTCAAAATCATAGAGCACATGCATAATCAAAACTAAAATACAATATTGATACTTATCCTTCATCGGTCCTAGCTTCTGCCTTTATTCTTTCTATACACACAACGAATCAATTTCCACGCTCGGAAGGCACACAATGTCTTGGCTTCTCTTTATTCATGTACACACACACAATGGACATAAAAACACATACATCCACACATGGTGTGTA